>MJUU01069984.1:39311-55714 GCA_002080025.1 Modiolus philippinarum
CTACGGTTTTTGAGTTATTTGCCAAAAACAGCAATCTACCCCTACGTTCTATTTTTAATAACAGCGGCCATGTTGTTTGGTCCTCGGACTAACCGAACACATTTTTTAAACTACATACCCTGGTGATGATCCAGGCCAAGTTTGGTTTCATTTGGCCCAGTAGTTTCAGAGGAGAAGATTTTTGAAGAAAAGTTTACGACGGACGGACGGACGGACGACGGACGCCAAGTGATGGCAAAAGCTCACCCTGGCTTTAGCCAGGTGAGCTAAAAATGAGGAAGGAGTTCCACTGACAAGGTCTATCTAACGGACAGATGGACAGAAGGACAGACGAACGGGACCAAAACAATTTCTTCAGAAAAGTGCTAGGATAATGAAGACATACAAATATTAAAAAATGAACAGTATGGACCCAATAAAAAAACCATGAGTGGGATCAGGTGCACCAGTAGAGTAAGCATATCCTGCTTTTTAAAAGACACTGGCCGCTTTGAACATGTCAACTCCTGTACTAAAGTCAAATCTGGAAGAGGAAAACAAACTTTAGAAGCAAAGAGAAGATCAATTGTCATCTGGGAAACAGATATCCCATATATATAGAAGTCCACTAGATCATGATGTCGACCATAAAACTTCTGTAGTGATGACTTCAAGTTATGGTAACTTACCCTTACTCAAGTAGCCTATTTGTAAGCAAATGAACTCTATCAAGGTAGTCACTGTATTGACCACAGACCCTTGAGTAGGGAATAAGTTGGGAGATGTAAACTCAATATGCCGGTGCTTTTAGAATGTTGCTACAAAGAAAAGGAAAGTGGACTATTGGAAAAGTGAAGTCATCACGTTTGTCAAACAGCCTAATTATCCCCACACTTATCTGAAGAAAATGCGGGAATATTGTTATGGTCTCGTCCGTCCGTCCGTCTGTCTGTCTGTCCGTCTGTCCATTAGATGAACCTTGTCAGTGGAACTCCTCCTAAATTTTTGGATTCAGTGTTTAAATTTTGTTATAGAATTGTTGCATTTATGCTGCAGATGCGCAATAAGCTTTCAGATTTTTGATAATGGTCTTGGTGCAAACAAGGGGCCCAAAAATGTTGATTTTGACACATGTGAGCATGTCAGTGGAACTCCACCTACATTTTTGGATTTATGGATTTAATTTTGTTATAGAATTGTAGCATATAGTATGCAGATGTGCAATAAACTTTCGGAATTTTGAATTCCAGTTCCAACTTTGGTAAATTTCCTTAAAATATCAAAAGACTCATATTTTTAACTTTTAGCATGTAATCTCATATTTTTTTGGAAGTGTTTAGAAATAAAGTTCTGAATACTTAGAATTCTGAAATGTGATTCCAATTTAGGTAAATATCCTGAAAGTCTCAAAGACCACTTATTTTTTTAAATTCTACCTAGCAGCCATACTTTTAGAATTTGTTTCAATTAGGACAAACATTTTCACCTATTGGATTTCAAAAATATTTTAATTCGAATTTTGGTAAATATCCTGAAAGTCTCAAAGACCACTTATTTTTGGAATTCCGCCTAGAAACCATGCTTTTAGAATTTATTTTGTTTTGAAAAAATATTTTCATATATTAGATTCCAAAAACTTTTATATAAGTTTTTATTCCAACTTTGGTTAACTTCCTGAAAGTCTAAAAGACCACTTATTTTTGGGAATTCTACCTAGCAACCATACTTTAATATTTTGTTTGAATTAGGAGAAACATTTTCACTGATTGGTTTTTCCAAAATATTTGATTCCAATTTGGTAAACTTTCTGAAAGTCTCAAAGACCTCTTATTTTGGGGAATTCTTCCCAGCAACCATATATCCTTGTATTCTTTTTTTTTGGTAAAAATAGTGATTATCCATAATCTGGATTCCAAATTGTTGTGGAAAATTACGCCCAGGGTCTATAACAAATTTCCTTAAAATATCAAAGACTCATATTTTTAACTTTTAGCATGTAATCTCATATTTTTTTGGAAGTGATTAGAAATAAAGTTCTGAATACTAAGAATTCTGAAATGTGATTCCAATTTAGGTAAATATCCTGAAAGTCTCAAAGACCACTTATTTTTTTAAATTCTACCTAGCAGCCATACTTTTAGAATTTGTTTCAATTAGGACAAACATTTTCACCTATTGGATTTCAAAAATATTTTAATTCGAATTTTGGTAAATATCCTGAAAGTCTCAAAGACCACTTATTTTTGGAATTCCACCTAGAAACCATACTTTTAGAATTTGTTTTGTTTTGAAAAAATATTTTCATATATTAGATTCCAAAAATTTTTATATAAGTTTTTATTCCAACTTTGGTTAACTTCCTGAAAGTCTAAAAGACCACTTATTTTTGGGAATTCTACCTAGCAACCATACTTTAATATTTTGTTTGAATTAGGAGAAACATTTTCACTGATTGGTTTTTCCAAAATATTCGATTCCAATTTGGTAAACTTTCTGAAAGTCTCAAAGACCTCTTATTTTGGGGAATTCTTCCCAGCAACCATATATCCTTGTATTCTTTTTTTTGGTAAAAATAGTGATTATCCATAATCTGGATTCCAAATTGTTGTGGAAAATTACGCCCAGGGTCTATAACAACTGTTTTCTGTGTCAAACAGGGAGTGTGGGGATGGCCATCATTTCAGATGGCACCACTTCTAGTTTTCCTTTTCTGTGCTGTGCCCCATGTTATGTCTTTGTCCCTTTGTTTTTCTGAAGTTGCCATTGTTCTTGGATTGTTCGTTTTAGACTGATGGTTCAGCTCTCACTTACTATAACATCAGGTTAATATATTGTTTAATTTTCATTTATCATCGGGCCAAAATGAAAATATTGTTTGTTTCCCCTTTTACGACCGACCCAGTAAAATTGGCCCGACCCAAAAAATTATTTTGACTTCCGTGAAAAAAGATTTTTTTTTCGGTCTGTTTCCGGAAACGGTAGATATAATTTTTCTACCTTCTCGGAAGTCATCTGCTGATATTCGGCACATCCCTTCTCGGAAGTTGTCGGATGTTACCATTTAGGTGAAGGTCATTATCGTAATGGACAGCAGATGGTGCGAAAGCCATAAGTATTTCATATATAACGCATTGAAAAGGACATGAAATTAAAATACGCAGAGGATTTTTTTGAGGACGTGACTGATATTATGAAAATGGTGCCCCGAATTGAAATTAATGTACAGAAGAGGTCTGTAAATGTGACCGTCTCGACAAACAAAACCTGGAAAGTTCTGCGATCCTGTTCACCTGGAATATGGCATTTATAAAAGTACTGCGATCAACACTAAATAAATATTTGAAATTTACTTTAAAGACCTGGGACAAGGAAGATTAGCTAGAGCAGACCTGTTTTCAAGATGACGATGGACGATCACAGGGTTAGAAATTAACTTTTTTCCTCCAGGGGCCAGCTGGGCCCCTAACTTTAAATTTCTAGGGGCCCAGCCCAAATTTTAGGGGCCCAGATTTGAACGTAAAATGCTGATGTTTCAATATGATGTATATTATTTTCAATTGGTTTGTTGTGATTTTTGTGTGAGTATAACAATTGTTAATGGAAGTATAATGAAGATACTCCAGTGGTTTGTGATACATGGGAATGAAAATAAATACAAAGCATTTACTAGTACTAAAATAGCATCCAACCCTGTCTATAAGATGAAGCTATTTAAAAGTGTATTTTAACTCTTTAAAAAAAGAAGTTAGATTCTCAGACTGCTGGCAGTGAAACAATATCAGACGAAATATATTTATTCAGTTTTTTACAAACAATAAATAACCATACTGAAGATGATACACGAATAATATAAAAAGTCAACTAACTCCCTTTTATCGTCTTGGGATTTACGTTTTTGGGGTTCCTTAACCCCACTGATAAAGTTCCACATTTTGAACCAAAATTAAATAAATGTTATAATTTCGGAAGCTTAACGGAACGGCGTCTGCTTTTTTTCCAGTATTTTGAAAAAAAATAAAAAATCAATCGGGAAATCAATACATTGTCGGTGGTATCAATGATCTACTAATATTGTGTTAACACAATATTTTTTTCACACATTTTTACGCAATATATGTTAAATTTTTTGATGGAATATCAAAATGTCAATTCATAACACTTCTTGTACTTTGGTTTTCAGACATATCATGAAAATACATTCGTAACTTTTCGTCCATTACCAAGGTACTGTAGGTGTAGGAAGATGACCGAGAAGTTACTAACTATGCACCAAACGGGTTGGGAGTCACCGCGATGTTAACCAATCGTAATTACGTTTAGAGCGAGAGAACCCGGCACTGTATTCTTTAGAAATAACCGTTATCACACGTTTACCCAACTGTTTCAAAATTGTCTAGTCGCCAAATGGGCGAGCAAGACTAGGAAAAACGTTCGCCCAGCCGGAAATCTAGGGGCCACGGGCGACTGGGCGACCGCTAATTTCTTTCCCTGGATCAGACCAAAGGAGTCGGAAATTTTATCAATATTTCATTTAAAGTAGAAAAAGAAAGCCCCATACATTATGAAATGACTTATTAGGTTTGCAAAATTTCAACGTATGTGGCTAAGTATTTCAACCTGAACTAAAATAATGCTAGAATTTTTAGACTGAATGCCCTACCAAAATAAAAATACTGAGGGCAACCAAAGGTTTACAAGAACAAAAAATCTTTAAAATTAGCTATTATCCAACATTTTCTTAGCACTGAGTCAGGGATCTTCGCTTTCTATATTGAGATCTCTCTACCCCAACTCAGTGCCGGACACGTCCCCAGGTGGTGGATAGGGGAATGCCCTGTCTTTGCGGGGTAGTCAGGTCATAATACGGAAAACCTGACCACGAACCATTCATTGCAGCCAAACTGTGTGGAGAAACGCCACGCTCCATGCAGTATAATGACCCCTTCTATATTTCTCTAAAGAGAGCAGACGCATTGGGTGTCGTATAGAAGGCTAAATTACCTGCCCCTACCCATTTCTCCCCTTTTCTAGTGGCAATCAAACTCGCTGTCCCTTCCACCTTTTTTTTTCTTATATTTTTTTTACTTATATTTTTTTGAATTGATAAACTTGTTCTTGTCTTGATATACTGCCCCATGCAGTATAAAGAGACCCCTTTATATTGTCTAAAGAGAGCAGAGTCACTGGGACTCATATAGAAGGCTAAATTTCCTGCTACTATCCATTTCTCCCCATTTCCAGTGGCAATCACTTGTTCTAATCTTGATATAGCCAAAATATATGCTCACTGGCATTAGTCTCTAACGAACCAATCAATCAATCTTGCATCCATTTTATCCAAAGATATTGACCATTTTAGAATAGACCCCTTTAACCTAAGGCTAGTAAAATCAACCATTTCCTACATTGTTTTGTTTAAGACTTCTGCAGTGTATAGAGTCCCAAATTCCCATTGTGCCAAACAAACTGTGCGGAGAAACGCCACCCTCAATGCAGTATAATGAGACACCTTTATATTGTCTAAAGAGAGCAGTCACTGGGACTCGTATATAAGGCTAAATTTCCTGCCCCTACCCATGGCCATTTCTCCCCTTTTCTAGTGGCAATCAAACTCGCTGTCCCTTCCATCTTTGTTTTTTTCTTCTTCTACTTATATTTTTTGAATTGATAAACGTGTTCTCATCTTGATATACTGCTTCATGCAGGGTTCGCGCTTGGCTTTGCCAATGTCGCAATTTGCGATTTTTTTTTCATTCTGGCGACAAAAAATCGTTCCTGGCGATTTTTTCGGCGACAATGTTTTTCAAATCAAGTTGCCGGTATTATCCAAATTTTACCCTTTTTAGTTGAAACCTTTTATGATTTTTGTTGTTAAAATAATCATAGGTAATAATTGAATGTCAATTCATAGCCTCTGGCAATAATATTGCAGTCCATTGATTATTTCCGGTCATCTGTTGATTGCATTACCTGTTTATTTACCTGTGCACGTGCCAAAATGACTTGTGACAGATACAAGCCCAATCAAAGGAATCAAAGGAATTGAAAGAGTATCATTGTACACTAAAATTTTATACTTTTCATTTTTTTTTTCGTTTAATATCACTTCTTATTTTCATAAATGTTCACAAAAACAAATTATGCAATTATGAAGTTGAGTTACTTCCCCTTTTCCATGTTGTGAAAACGAAATTAAAGAGGCTTTGAGTGTTATTTTTTACTAAAAATTGCATATCAAGTCTTATAAAAAAAAATTGAACTAATTTTAAGGAATAATATTGAAGTCTAACAAACTTTATCCAAATAATTGCCAATTCAATTTTTGTTTAATACTTTTATTGACCTATTGATATTTGAAACTTGAAAATCAGATATTAATTTTATAAACTTTAACCATTACTCCTCATATTGGGAGATCTTAGTGCCATGAAATTCTATGAAATGTCCAAAATAACATTGCAGTGGAAGATATTCCTCAAACCAAATCAACAAAGCATAAAAATGATGAAGAAAAAAAAAGATTGTAAACAATTCCTCATTGTAAGGGGAATCAAAACATCTGTCTGCAGATGAAACATTAACGACTTTGAAGGACATAACTATGAAATATTTGAAAATAGTACCCGCAAAAGGCAGCAAACAAGGAATGTTAAGCATACG
The DNA here is from genome assembly GCA_002080025.1 of Modiolus philippinarum. NCBI lineage: Eukaryota > Metazoa > Mollusca > Bivalvia > Mytilida > Modiolidae > Modiolus > Modiolus philippinarum. The sequence goes on from MJUU01069984.1 coordinate 45,951, forward strand.
ATTCAAACCAAAACAGCGAGCATGTAAATGATAAAAGAATTTGTGCCATCAAAACTAAAGAATACAAAATAGAACTATTCTTTTAGTGTGGAAGAAAGAACACAAAAGTCTATCGTCCAACCTAGAAAACCAATTGGATGCTTCCTAACTGGCGACAAATTTTTGTAATTGGCGACAAAAAATACAAGTTGGCGATTTTTCTGGCGACAGATATTCAGAAGCCAGAGCCATCCCTGTTCATGCAGTATAAAGAGACCCCTTTAAATGTCTTAAGAGACCAGAGTCACTGGGACTCGTATAGAAGGCTAAATTTTGTTTAAAAATTGATTTAAACCAATCAATCATTCTTGCATCCATTTTATCCAAAGATATTGACCATTTTAGAATAGACCCCATTAACCCTAAGCTAGTAAAATCAACCATTTCTTACATTGTTTTGTTTAAGACTTCTGCAGTGTATAGAGTCCCAAATTCCCCTTGAAAGCGATGTATGCTCTGTATATTCGAAGAATGGTGTTCTTGTTCTTGAGAAAATTTCTCACTTCCAAAATTTTTATTTTTTGTTATTTCCAAAAGTAATGTTATTCTTTCTACCTGCTGAAAGTGCCTAAATCTCAGTTTTATATTATCCCAAGTTTACTTGCAACTGAATCAGTGAGTACCCATGGTTGTTTATAAGTTGTGATTGTCTTTTCTTATAGTCTTTTTGTTGGGCAACGGATGACAGCGGTTGTAAGAACACCTTGCCAGTTAATTTATGTTTGTTTACAAACACTCCTCATCCATGAGTTAAATAGCATGGATGTAAAGTTGTTCCACATCTATCAATGAATTTTGCTCAAACCGGTGCTAGGGGCCGTCATTAACTAATATGAGTAATGAGGAAGGCCGGAGAGAAAAGCTCATTGTTGAATTCCTTTGATGTGGTGACTTCTAAGATTGTTGCGTTGCTTGGTTTTACCATGTATGTGTAGAAACTGTCTCATCTGCCCAAATGAAACTAGAAATATGTATCAGTTTATGATTTTGCCCAAAAAGTCATTGTTAATCTAAAAATATTTATAGGAAAAAAATAAGTGATACTTTTTCTGTAAAATTTGTGTATTCTGTTTGTCTCATTCTCCAAAAATAGATTAGGAAATAGTGCATCATTCCGATTTTATTATGGCAATAACTGATGTTTTGCATTCAGTTGATTTACTATTTACTGTATTTGCTTTTGGTAATAAAGTATTCTATTCTATTACTAAAAGAACTTTTTATTTATGGCATTTGAGTGGACAAGTTTGATGGTTTAAAAATTATATAAACATAAGTCAAATCAAGGTCTTTTTAGCTAAAGATATTTTAAAGATTAAATTTTATTTTGTGTTCTGTCTGTTCTGCTGGATGATTTCTATACAATGTACCAATTTCATTATTTGGTTACAACTCCTGAATGTAAAAACGTTTTATGTGTATTGCTTGGGTGTTATTTGAAATAGAGGGGCCTTCATCAGATTTGCTTTAGGTAATTGCATAATGTGCATTTCTCATAGTTTTATCAGAGACATTTAAAATGCCTCTGGTTTAATAAGCCTAATCGCATTTTTTTAAAGAGCTCCCCGGCGGCTTGAAACGTGGTCATGATGTGTTCCGTTTTGAAAGTTATGTGTATTGCATTAAGTGTTATATTTTTCCTGATAGAATATCATATCTGAAAAGGGAACTCCCTGTAAGCTTCAAATTTTTACAATTACATTGTATCCGAGTTGTCGTACGCCTTTTTCAAGTAAAATACGTGCAATACACATTCAAAAAAGGTGTATTCTGACGTTGTTTGATAATCCACTTTGCCATATTACATCCTTGAAATTCGCCTAGAGTGTTTTCCATTTTCCATTACAGTTCTTTTGAGATTTGTGTTTGAAGTAAATATTTTAAGACAGGTAAACCTAGCTAAACAAATTACAAATGTTTTTTTTTTTTGTGTATCTTGTTCTTTATTTCTTTTTTATTTATTTTTAAATAAACTGTTTCCTTATTTTAAAACAGTTTTGTTTTAAAACTTGTTGATTTTTTCAAATTCAGGTAAATTTAAGAGTAGCTTGCATACTTCAAAAGGTATACAGGTACCTGTGTTAATAAAGAGTAGCTTGCATATCTCAAAGGGTATACAGGTACCTGTGTGGACAACATAGAGTATATTCACAGAAAAGGTTGACAACTTGTTTATTGGTATAGTAACACCTGGTGTTACACGTATCATTTCAGGTTTAATGATTACTCTGTGAAATATTTTAGTGTGCTATAAGATTTACTTTAAGCATATATCTCTGGATATTGCTATAAATTTTATAATTAATGATCAATGAAAAAAAAAATACCAAAGCTCAATTAAAACTTGTTAAAATGTACACTCCCGACCACGTGTTTTTTGCGTTTTCCACGCGCCCACCGTGTGCGTGGGCATGAGAGGGCAAGCGTGGGCATCGGGAATCCATGCTCGTCCACGTGTCCACGTTTGCCCACTCACAGGAGTGGGCATCCACGCCCACGTGTCCACCATGCTAATGATATCCACTGGCAGCCCACGGTACCCACTCTATGTAGTGGGCAGAAATTGTTCATTAAGTAATTAAATAATTCAGGTATTTTAATTCAGTAACTATTATTACGTTTACCTGAGACCCCGGGAGTTGAGATAGTAATCATTTGTCAACAAGAGATCGACTAATTGTCAATATGTAATCAACGGTTTCTTCAAAACGATTTCCTTCGAAAAATAAACTACATAATACCTAATATCAATCTTAAAACGTCTTACTCTTGTTTTTTACAGTTTATGTCAATCATTTTGACAGGTGTATTCTAAAAATATATTACTGAGGCATTTAAAAATCGTGGTGCGCTGAAGCGTAACTTTCTCGTCCGCATTAAATACCTTTGTTTATTGGTTTAAGAGAATAAATCTATCTACATGTACATCGTACTATCATTGTGGAAAAAATATTTTCACTTGACATTTGGGACTGAATATTATAATCAGCGATTGTACATTATTGATTTAGAAGTGACCAGATATGTGTTCCGTGCACTGCGTAAAGTTCTGATGATCATGTAAGGGTTGAACCCACAATGAGCAGCTTACTAACAACGAAGAGGGAGTTGGACAAGACCACTCCTGTAAATGTTCTTACGGCATTTTCAGCTTGTTGTTAAATGTTTTCGGTGAAATAAATCAGTTGTTACTAATAAGGGCAATAAAGCGGTCTTTTTTTTTGTTGATTGGAGTAACAAGGTGATTTCTACTATGAGATTTGTTCAACCCCGGACTCCTCCCATCCAAACTTTAATTACCATAATTTACGAAAATTGTATCCAGTAGAAAACACATCTGGACATTTTAATAATTTCCGAAAAAAAGAAAGAAGAAAAAAAAACAGTATATCCGTCTCCTAAGGGAATAATGATACATCGGCAAACGAATACCGAAGCAAGAACGAGGGAAGGGGAAATTCTAAAATCATAAATCCAAAATAACGGCAATTCACAGCAACACGAATTGAGACAGCATGACAAAGACAAAACTGAGCATATACGATGTTATCGGGAGAGGCAAAAAGTGTCAAAAAGTTCTGATGTCAACCAAAATCCATATATATGATAGTCATTGCTTAGTAGGGTCCATTAAAAATGTATCCCCACATGATCATGACTTTTTGACTTTATCATATGGTGTATTATTGTAAGGGGAGAACCCTTTTTCAGGATGTCGGGATTTTTTATTTCAGGATTTCATGACCATGATGACAGTTCTTATGTAAACAGATGACAAAATGCTGCATAGTGTATGAAAAAAAATATTATTGTGCAGGTTTCCTTTCCCAATTGATGACATTGATTATCTTTGTATAATCGTGACAGACGTTGATAAAAGACAGCACCTCACCAAGGAGAGCGGGGACAGATTTATTGAATCGGTCGTATATATGTCCTATGGGTCATATACAGTACTGACTTTGACATATGACAGTATTAAAGATAAATAAATCTAGTTTTATAGACATGTCCTTACTCTGTTCTGTATCTCTCCAGTTATCACATGATTTTCGGATGCTAATACGAATAACAAAACACCGTCGTCATTGTGAATTTAGTTTCTGCATATGAGAATTCATGCCAGATTGCCGAATCAAATTTTACAGAACACCAAATTGTCGGCTCCTTATAGCCGAACCCAAGTTTACCAACTTTTTATATTTTCAGGTTTGACCGCGAGTCCCAATTTGTCGAACCAAATTTGCAGAATCCAATTTGCCAAAGTCTTATTTTTTGTGTAGTTTATTGTCTTCGAACATTTGCGATGTGGATGGAAATAAGTATATCCAGGGTATATGACTGTATATATCTTTCCATGTCGATGGTGTGTAAAGTGAACTATCTTAACTGTTATCTTGAAGGTGCCGTCCATGTCTGCTAAGGATAACTAGTTGCTGTCGGTTGACTAATTGTTTTTGGCTTCTGTCCACTGGCCCACCGAGAGGATGTTGCTATGTGAATCTTATGAGTTCATGCACTCGTTGTCACATCCTTGATAGCGATCAACTAAACTCGGATGTAACTCTCCGTGTTTAACTTATCATATTGTTAAACCAATAAACAATGATCAGAATGACGTGGATATATGAGTATACTGAACCCTTGATTAAAAGAAAAACACCTTTTTAGCTGTTCAGTATACTACTGGTCATTGTGTATGGTCTTGTTTTTACACGGAGGATTACATCCGAGTTTATCTGATCGCTATGAAGGGGTGGTTGTAGAATTCTGTCTATTATTTTTCATCGGCTGAGTTGGATTTGCAGCTGCTCTCTTGCAAAGATCGGCTTTGATCTTAGCTAATTATTTTATTAATCATGAATTATCACTGTATTGCTTCTTTGAAGTTGTAGCTGAGTAAGCGTGTTAAGCATTAATTTTGAAAACCGAAATCTGAAAAATCGGCAATTTGGGTGTCGGCTATTGGCGGCTAAGTGGTTGTGCATCAGTATCTATTTTGGGTGTATAGTTTCAGGTATATGCTTTAACAGCCTGGTATTTGAATGACACTCGGGGATAACGGGATAATATTTTATCACATAAAATAATTCCCATATCAGACTGTATCAGCTACAGCTTAGCAATCAATCCCACAAGATAATGCGATACAATTTGTTGGTATTTGTTTGGGTAAATGTATGTGTTTTGGTGTAGATTCGGGTACATTTTATGTACTTTCTGGTTCGTGCAGTGATAATGAACAGCCCCATCAAAATTTTACCAAGTAATTACCCCCAGGATGAATTTGTATTAGTCCCTCCGCGTTAAACCGGTATATTTTACGTAACAGATATCGTGTAGTGCACATTCACACATTTAGGAAGGGAATAAACTCTAGCAAAGCTACGTCCTAAGCTGAATTTGGATTTTCATTCTCCTATTATCAGCTAACATATCTTTACACTAGTTTGATCTAATCTGCACCGAAGAGATATACGAGTTTTCAGTAACGTCGGTACTATAGGTGGATACATAAGGTTTTTTTTTTGTTGATTTGTGTAGAAAGTGAGCAGAAATAGACAAAAGTAGTCTGAAACCCCTTTTGAAGGCAGGCTCGGGCAATGCTCGAGAAAAAGGCATATGTAGGCATATTTCAAATGAACTGCAATGTAGATAAGGCATGTGTCCAATGTACCTATCTAACAGGTATACATCAACTGACCATTTCAAAATAAGAATCGGGGACAATATAAATTATTATTATCAGGGACTATACATGTACATTACAAAGTATAGTCCCTGTTATTATTATATAATGTCCTTTCTAAGGTTGCTTTGTCGGATATTTTAATGAAATAGTCTCAGTTTTTTTTTATTCCAAATATTTCTTATAAACATGATAAAGTGAAACTGGAATTTACGCAGGTACATGTACATGTAATATTTTGACAAGCTACACGCGTCTGTCAGTATATTTGTTGTTGATTAGATTCAGACTTCAAAGGTATTGATTTTGACAACTTGGAACACATAGGTGTGTGTGTGTGTGCATTATATTTGATCTTTTCATCCTTTCGTGCATTTTTTTTAATGGATTGATTAAAACTTTAATCAAATTTGTTTAATAATCGATGTATCACCAGGAAATGTATTTTTGCTAATCTTTGTTTATTTGTTTGTTTTAAATGTTTGTTATTAATTCTATTAATAATTAAATGAAGTACCACCAGCGCAGCTTAAGACTTGGGTAAAATTCTTAAAGGAGAAATAACTAAAAAATAAGCGTTTTTCTCTGCTACCCGTAATAGTTATACTCTATATACTTTCAATCGGTAAGCCTCAATTGTATCAGTATCAGGCGTATTGGAACGTCTGTAAACTGCTAATTCCTCAATCCCGAACTTGGTACCTAGTGCCTGCATATTTTGCATCGTTAATGGTGCATCAACTCATCATACATGTGCTGCTCATATGTCTCGGTTATACAAAGCCGGGTCCACGTACAATGTACATCTGTTTGAGATAACACGGAATAACAAACGTTGAAAGTGCAGACATTTCAGATTACGTGTTTACTCCTTTTAAAACATATTTAAAGACGACTGTCTAACCTGAAGTTGTTATACTCATGTACCTTTTAGCTCAAATGTTAATTAGAAAATTTCTTTATAAAATCGCCCAGAAATCTGCATTGTAGCCATAGCACCTCTACACTACATGGTCTTTTCCAGTACACATTTACAGAACTAAAATTCACTGCAAATATGGGTGTATTTTTCACATTTTATTTCTTTGGATTCGACAACTTGTGTCTTTTCAATAAAGACAAAATCAAAATCCGAAACTTATGAAAGGGCTAATAGAGAACAAGCTGTCTAAATATATGTCTCTGTAGTGAACAAATACCCAAAAAGGATACTGAAAAATAAGCCGAAATCAATTGTTTTTTTTTCTAGAACCTAAGTACCAACACGTATGAATAGCCGTTTTTTTTCTGCAATTTTGTGTTAAGCTACATAAATTTCATTTGTTACGTATGGATGCAAGTTGCAAATGAATATCATATATATATTCTTTGACAAAATGAAGTGATCGGCTTATCAACACTGAATGTTCTTCCTGTGCATCAAGCAACTGATTGGGATGAAATATTTCGTTTCTGTTTGGAACAAACAACCGAAGAAGGCGACAAAATTAAAGAATTTGCGTGATAATGAAACGATCATTTGCTTTTCAGGGTGAGGGCGCTTGGGTGATTTTGCGACGGTGTAAAAGTTATTTAAAATTTCATGTCGATCTCGAACAAATTATTTATTTTCACTAAATGAGGGTATACCCCCCGACCCACCCCTTCGAGTCCAGAGTACACTAAAAAATTGAGATGAAGTCCGCAGTCCATTTTTTTTTTTTGACTCTTTTTTGAAATTTGATATACAAGTCCAGAATGCTATGACCTTTGAGTCCGTTAAGTCCATGTACTCAAGTGGTCAAGACCACAGTACGCCAAAAATAAGGCCAAAGTCCCGAGTCCACTAGGGGGTTATACCCTCCTAAATGTCACATCAAATTATTTATTTGTATTCTCATATTTTTTTCCAAAACAAAATTCAATTATTTATTTTCATGACGGGTAGGATTAGTATACTTATTTTCACTAGCACCAAGATTAAAATAATTTATTTCCAAAATCGCCTTAGCCCTCCCGGTCGACCCCTTAGAAAAATCATGAATTTTCCTTGCAAAGGTACATTCAAATCACACACTATGGAAATTTCTTCTGTACTTGACCACACGTGGTTGTCCAAATTCAATAATTAGGCCAAGTCAACCGTGGGAATAACATACCTGATGACCATGCAGGTACTTGGCTTCCCGCCAAACGCGCTAGTCACACGTTTGACACCTTCCTGTGTAATCAACATCAAAAGATTGGATTGTTGAACGAAATTGATTGTAACATGGGGAACTTTACGGGGTAACCTTTTTTACAACTTGGACATAGGTACATGTATATAAGTGCATGCATACTGGTACTTCTACATAAGCATAAGATAATAATTATATTATATATGAATAAATATGATCAGTATGTTCATGTTTAGCTTAATAACTTTTAAGATCTGTAGTTTATGAATAGTGTGATTATTATGTTTGTATTGTCATTGAGTCCCACCTAGGGCCTTACATGAAATTTTTAAAAATCGAGGTTACGGCTTGGACATATACAGTTTTAATTTTACGAATAAATTTCGTGCAGAATCTAGTTAAAAACTGAAAAATTAAAGTCAAAACAAATCAACTGGAACTCCATTAGAGACGTAAAAGTTGTCGAAACGGCTATATGCAGAAACTAACAATTAACTTCGGTATTTTTATTATTTATTATTGATGCCTCTGCTGGTGGAATGTTAGTCCCCAGTGGCAGATCCTGGGGGATGGGGGCGCGCCCCCCTTAGGTTGAAAAATATTTAAAATTCTTGGGGTTTTAAAAAAAATTAGAATACCCCCTTGCTTTCGACAATTCATGGTTCGACCCCACAGGCACTTCTTTCATAAAAAATATCACTCCCTCCCCCTCTTCTTCCACGTGGAATAAAAGACGGAGGGACTGACATTTCTTATGAAACAAGTGCCTGTGTCTCCCCTCCCCCTTAGCAGAAAGTCTGGATCGGCCGCTGGTCCATTAGGATATTCACCAACCCATTAGCCTGTACTTCGGTGCTGGCCCGAACAACGATTTATTTGGAAACTTACATTATATAAATTTGAGACTAAGGAGTATCTCCCTCTTGCATAGCTCTGTTCTAAGCTGATTTTGGCTTTCATATTTATCTCTTATTGGTTATTTGATCTCTTACCAGCTTTTACACATATTTCGGTTTATTGATTTCCAAATATTTTGATTTGATCTGCACTGAAGGAAATGGTCATATTCAGAAACTAAATTAAAAGTTAACTTTTTTTCCGTTTAAGATCCCCCTTTTCGAAGGCTTGATCGATCCGCCAGTGCATACTTCGAGACGGCATGTGCTGTATTTATCAGGAACCAGGCAAACGCATGTGTCTTGAAATTGCTGTTGTAGTGTACTAGATATCGACGAATTACAGTTAAATTTTGTTTCCAAGGGCTTGTTGAGATTTGCCACAGATGCCTTCGCGCTATTCTAAAAAATAGACATGAAAATACTAGTGTATCCTTATCATCTGAATCATATTTTATTATTGTGCAATTGTACCCCCACTGAATAAGAGTCCTTGGGTGTCCTCTACACTGACAAACATGTTTCCAACCCAGGGTTGAGATGCCATTCAGGCACTGGCCTTTTTATTTTCGGTGAGGGGTCTGAATTTTTTTTAGAGAAAAAATTCGAGTCCCGATTTTTGATAAAAAAAAGTCTCTGACCAACACCTTTGTTGAAAAAAATAACCTGTCTCTCACCCCATCCATTAGAAAAATAGTCTCGCTTAACAAATTTTCCTTGCTTACTGTATATAGATAAAATTAATATGACCCGGCTCGGGAGCCTCCCCTGAAAATCAAATGGTCCGTGCCCTATGCAAGAAAAGTGAAAGATGAGAAGATATTAATATCGGAAAAGGCCGAACGATACTTTATTCATATAAGAAAATTTTCATGATAAAGCCATGATAGGTACAGGAAAAGTATATAGTCCCCAATATGGATTAGGAAATGCATGAAATTATTGATATCGTATTTTTTTTTTTTTTTTTTTTTTTTTTTT
>MJUU01069984.1:55783-78692 GCA_002080025.1 Modiolus philippinarum
TTTTTTGTATGCAGTACAATCAATTTAATCATAAAAAATGTCGCCAGTTGTGTATACATAATACACAAACACACCTGGTTTATCAATTTATCAACCACATGCCTGTAAAACGTAATAGGTTAACCTTCAATCTATAACATTCAGACACAATACATCATGTTGTCCAAAGCACGCTTTAACTTTTTATGCATTTCTTTCAATATGATGACGACACATCGTGTATATAATACATAATGTGTATCCGATACACAAACTTCACCTGGTCCTTCAACAACATGGCTTTCACATGATGCTTGACATTTATTATTTTATTTCATCATGCCATAACCATTTTCTATAAATGTGTTTGCGCAATAAATATTGTCTATTTATTATTTTATTTAGATAAATAGACAAGTTCACCAGATCGATCTTTGTTGGAAATATTTTGTTATTAGATGAAAAGTTTACATCAGTGAGAGGAAAATGGAAATATAATGCTTATTTAAATGAGGGGTTTTACATTGCATAAAACGATAATTTAGGAGGGACTGTCAGATGGTTTTCACACATTACGATGAATACAGGTAAATTACATACAAATGTATAATGTACCAACATTACGATGATTACAGGTAAACTATATTTTACATAGTTATTGAATTGGCTGTTTGCCAGCTGTTTGTCATCGATACGATTTTTGATGAGTTTGACACATCCTTTCTTCTTTTTAAACTTGATCACACAAAAACCGTTAACAAATACCGTTTACTTTTATCATAGTGATATGTTGGCGATTATTCACTTATTTTACATTACATCCGCCCACTAGATTAGCGTGGACACGTTCCCCCGCTGCCCACCGGTGGACAGTGGACATGTGCCCACGCGTGGACACTGGAGAGCCTAGAAACGTGGGCAGGAGGTCTGTGCCCACCGTGGGCGCATGGAAACCGCAAAAAACACGTGGTTGGGAGTGTAGATGAAACAAACTCATGTCGTGAAATGATAAAAGCTAGAAAGTGTTTTTTCCAATAATTTATCAGTATAAGTAATGTACTGTCTGTGCTACCCGTCTACCTCTTAATGGTGGACCTATCGTAAGCAAGGGGGATAACCAAAATTTGCTCATTTCTGAAAATGTCTATATATCAAAGGAAATCCTTACAAATTATCTATAATCATGACATCCTCTACTATGACATGGAAATAGACAAATGTTGAGAATTTGTCCCCTCTATTCAGAAAGTATTGTGCAACATGTGACTGGTTTATTATTGAAAGTAACTGTTTGAATTTCAAAATGAATATAACAGCAACATGGGAATTTCTTTGAGAAGCAAATAATGAATTAAATGCAATAATGCCTATATTTCAAACTATAGATTCTAAAAATTGAAATACAATTCAACGTTGGTGAATTATCTTTTTTTTTTAAAACTCAGACTGTTGTTGTACTGGGCTCTCTTTTTCCTGTTCTTTCTATGGTATATGTATAGAACTGAAAGCTTACCAACAATCTCCAACTCATACCATGCTGACTTTTTACCCGCCGCTATATCTTCGGCAGACATAAATGTATTGGCTCTGTTGGGATTTGGCGAGTCATGTTTATCATACTTTTCCTTTTTTTGCATTTGGACACCTGAAATAAAAAAATTACAAATATCAATGTTTTTAAAACTAATTAGCACTGAAGATTTCCTTTTAACATCTGTTCTATTTACATCCTTTTTATCATTAAGCCATTAACCCAAGCAAAATCCTATAAAAAAGTCCATTTATTTATATATCCTGGCTCTCAGAAATAAGTATTATTCAAGTGAATGTACGGACTTATCATGCAAAACTTCAGACATTCGACAAAATTTTTCAATGACTAGGTCCAAATATAATATATGCCATACACTGTATGTTCTGAAAGTTTTTTTAAATTTCTTTCTTGAAGCAGAACTTTTTTTCTTATTTACAGTACAAACAGAGTGTTTCAGTTACAAAACACTCAGGTCTGACATATTTCACAGTGTAAACACCAGCAAATGTCTATGAAAACACCATCAAACTTCCTGTTATTAATTACGTATACATTGAAATATATTGGCAAGTCATAAATATTGGTGTAATCACCAGCATTTCACTAGCAATTGTCAGTGATTTCACTCATGTCAGACCAGGGTGTTTTGTAACTGAAACACTCTGTGTGTACTGTACCTGACAATAAGTCTTGCAAGGATGAGAATCTGGGATATCTTTTATTATGGTCTAATGGACAGACTTTTTTTAACTTTTGTGTTCTTTATATATATGACATTTTTTTACATAATAGTTGTCGAATGAACAATAATGGATTTACTTTCTTTCACATTCTTGCAAATTGTCTATAAATATCAGATCTGGTATTCATGACTGTGAATTGGTCAGAACTTTATTACTTGATAATTAAATGAAACTAAGGACAATCCTGTTTTTAATTACATAAAAACATATTGGCTGAGCCATAAGTGTCAGCATAAACACCAGCAAATCACCAACAATTCTTGGTGTTTTCCCTCTTGTCAGACCATATTGTTTTGTAACTGAAACACTATGTGCATTCTGTACACTCCCAGACCTGTTTACCCCAACTGAAGACTGTCAATATTTTTGGTATTTTGTCAGTACAATGGCATTGAGTGCCGCACAGTGGCGCGAACTATGCTAGGGGGGTTTGGGGGAATGCCCACCACTAGAAAATTTTGAAAAATTTGATGCCATTTCCTGCCATCTGAGAGCTTTTGCAGACAGATTTAGAGATATATAATTTAACCCATTTTTACTGTTAATTTTTTTCATATTTGTATAAATATTTGATAAGCAAGGGAAAAAATTTACCATCAGCTGTAATTTTAGAACCAGGCAGGAAACATCATTGTAAATACTTTATTCATTGTAACTGACAATGGCAATGGACTAGTTTGATCATAAATACTGTAGGTATCAGCTGACATTCAAATGCTTCGGCCCTGGTCACTCACTCTCCGAGTTCTATAATAAGACAGCGGAATTCAATGTCTCAGTGTGTAATCGACTGCAAATGTCATCAGCATTCATCTTGCCAGCATGGGCACACGTAAAATCCACTCCAGCTGACTGATTAAAGAATGTCAATATATCCGCGCATGAATATTTAAGATCTGTAAGTTTTGTTTGGCTGCCAGTTTAGCTGATCCATCTTGAGTACCTTTTGTTTTTGACATTTTTGTAATATAACTCTGTTACTACCGCCTCATGACGCTCAGCCATGTCACTTTGATCACGATCTTTCAAACATTTGTTAGAGTAATACAATTTCATAAAAGCGCCTAGCTGATTCGGATCAATTATTCATTTTCTAGATTGAATTTTAGTAAACGAATTTTCTAAAACGATATTTGATTTTGTCCGTAATTTTTCTGCATATCACCGGAAAAACATATTTTTGTCACTAATATCGTACAAAATACAGCGAAAACGTAAAAGTAAACAGGTCTGTATTTGTTTTTGCTTGCGTGCACGTTGGCAATTTTCACAGCAGTATTAACAGCGTCATCTCTATTTCTTTTCACTATACTGTTACTAGATAATGACAAATGAATAAAATTATTAGGAACCTTATATATTGGAATTTACATCTATATTTGTACAAATATCTAAATTTCCCTGAAAAAAACTGTGGCAGTGCAAAATTATGCCAGAGTAGGGGTTTCAGCCCGTCCGATTATACGTGTGACATATGGAAATCTCCATATAACGTATATCTAACGTAGCGAGCTGCATGTATTATATGGGGTCATATGTAGGCTATCAATGGAAATGGCCATCCTTGCTCTTTTATTTGATACCAGTATTATTGCTCTTGGGTATTTGAGTCAAGAGGAATGACGTCATAAGAAGGGCACCTTTCACTCGTTGTGAAACTTGAAATTCTGATTTTTAGCCAAACTTTTACCGGCAAAGGCAAATTGCAATGCATTTATGCGGAAATTGGCTTATGGATGCCCTAAAATCTGATTATATTGCGAAAGAGGAGTATTTAGGCTATTTAAATCTGCATGCGCGAAAATGGTAAATGCAATTGAACTTATAGTAACTGAATGTTGAATAAAAAGTACGAGGAAAAAAAGGTGGACAAATTTGAGAATACTGTGCCACGGTCATCAAAACCACCACAGATACTGAAACTCGAAATATAAAAGTGCTAATTTGAAAGACACTTTTCCATTTAATACAAAAATAAAAAAAATATTGGACCTTGGCTCTAAGTTTTCCTGTGAGAAGCTGAGCTTTCTGGTCAGGTTTTCGAAATTTTGCTACAAAATTGCATGTTTTTTCACACAAAATTCATCACTTTACAAAACAGAGGCTACTGGACAAAATATAATTCTTCCAGGAATTTTACTCTGACTCTAAATAGGTACGTATATTGTTAACAAATTGACAAAAAATCAGAGAGGTCTGACTTTTAAGTTCAGAGAAATGCGAATTTAAAAAATCGGTGTCGCATTTTTCCACTAAAAATTTTACAGACATTTTCACTACACGGATATTTCCCGTTTCGGTTGAACACGTCCTGCCCCAATTTATATAATCCTACAGTCTTCTTATTACATTGGTGAAAGAGTTAAGGGTAAGGCAAAGAATTTTTTTTTATAAGTCTGAAAGTTCACGGAACATGTATATGTTAAACATGTTAAAAGAAATCTCCATAGACTTACAGTTAGCTCAACGCGAACTGATTCTCTTTCACTCACCACCGAGTATTTTCCTGGTGGGACACTGAAAAACACCGAAATTCACCGAAAAATACTCGGTGTTGTCTTGGAGGAGGAATCACATGGATTAGCATGTCGTTTATTGCCCTGAAAACGCAAATCCTCCCAACAACCGAAATTTATTTACCTGTGTTCCTTTGATCTTCTGCCGGTAACCACAGTCGTTAATTAGCAAGTCATTAACATTTCATCAATAATGTTTATAAAAATTATATTTTTTCCAAAGATAGTAATTAAAAGTAAAAAGAAAATTTGTTTAAGAAATAACTTGAAAAAGATCGGCATGAAAATCCAAACAGATTCTACTGACAAATTGATATATCTACGCCAGGGAATTCACATGTTTTTGGAATAAAATATTGCTGCTTGTTTTTACCAAAGAAAGGGACCACAAAGTTTAGAAAAATAGAGGAAACATAGAAAAAGATGTAATTCGTTCATAAAAATTATATAAACCTATTTTGTCACATATTCTATTTTTAGACATTTACCTAATGGTGATGCTTGATTCACTACAAACTGATTTTCCGAAAATCTTGGGAACTTTTACTTATAAAAGGCATGAATAAATTTGAACAATGTTTGTTAGCAGGACATATGCTAAAACTTTAAATATTTTTAGAGGTTTAAATTAAGTTATAACTGAATTTTGTTCTGTAAAATGTTTAAATCCATAGTCTGAACCGGAATGTTTTTTGAACAAAACAAGTGAAAACCTCATGACTCACATGTTGGAAGATTTACGCAGCAAAACAAATAAATTACTTTTTTAAACGTTTGGGCACCTGACAGTTATCAAATTACATAATTATTACTTCTTAAAATGTGTTTTCAAGAAAATTATTTGTCATAAACAGCGAGGATGTTGAAATTTCTACAACAGTCAAGTACCTAACCTGTATGAGTTATAACAGAATAATAACATGCATGTGTTATTACAGATGTTGTTTTGAGTTATCTGCTCTTTATTCCTAATTCTGTAATAACATATGTATGTAGCAACCTAAAATATATTACCTTTTTTTTGTCACTTGGGAATTGCTTAGACCTTTGCGCAGAAACTAATTATTTAGCCTGGATAGATCAGTTTTCAATTAAGTTAAAACATTTTTGATGAACCATGGTTAATCAATGATTGATTGATTAGTTAGAGTTTAACGTCCAATGAGCAATATTTCAGCTATATCAGGACGAGAACAAGTTAATCAATTCAAAACAAATTGTAAGTAAAAGAAGAAAGAAATAAAGGTGGAAGGGACAACCGGGGCAACGACTTTTAATTGCCACTGGAAAAGGGGAGAAATGGGTAGGGGCAGGAAATTTAGCCTTCTATACGACACCCAGTGCGTCTGCTCTCTTTAGAGAAATATAGAAGGGGTCTTTATACTGCATGGAGCGTGGCGTTTCTCCACACAGTTTGGCTACAATGGTTCGCGGTCAGGCTTTCCGTATTATGACCTGACTACCCCGCAAAGACAGGGCATTCCCCTATCCACCACCTGGGGACGCGCCCGGCAGCTCTGTAGCCAAAGCCCCTGAAAACCTATTCAGGTGCCGGGTGGTTAATCAATGAGAACAGGCTCTAAAATGATATAACTTTAGTTGTAATAACAATGCTTAGTTATTACAGGCATATGACTTAAATATTTATTAGTTTATTAGACACTTGGGAATTACTAAGAAACTTGCGCAGAACCTATTGATATGCTTTGATTTTCATACATTACTATAAATAAAAATGTAATTTGATTAGGTATTATTCTGGTCTGAGGAAAACACTTTTAAGTGATGCAGAGTAGCTGTAATAACTCCCTTCTATTATTACAGGCATACTTTTCCTGTAATAACATATGTATATTTTGCAATATTGGCAAACTATGAAAAGTCCTATGATTTTAACTTCTAGCATGCTGATAGACAATAATGGTAATAATAAAATGGTATACATTTATAACAAAACTATGACTGCATAATGCCTATTTGAAGCATGTAACATACATATGTTATCAATTTTTTCCCTTAGTAATAACACATGCATGTTATTTTTCTGTAATAACTCATACAGGTTAGGTACTTGACTGTACAACCGTAACAAATATTGACTTGCAACTTGTCAATCAATCATTTAATTTTGACATCGGACAGGTAATTAACATTTATAAGTTTTATTGCTCTCAACAGCAATAAAACTCGCGGTGTTGAGATTAGAGTTTGGGAGGGATTTTGGAGATTAATCTGAAATTAACCGTGTCACACCGTGTTACACCCAAATCCGTGATAAGAGAGAGAGAATCAGTTCGCGTTGAGCTAACTGTATAATGGGAAACGTCACAAATGATCTTGAGGGCCCCGGTCACGTGGTATTTTTGTGCTCTTTGTCTTTGGGCGCCCCGACCTTGAACAGTTAAAAGAGAAAATACGCTAATAATGTACAAGGGATTTCCTCGAGTTCAAGATATAGGTCTTTAAAATCGGCGAACAGCTTGTCACAAAATAAGGGTAAAATGTGCATTTTTGAGGGTCTCGCCTGGCTAGACTAACAAAGGCAGGGGCGATTTCTAGGCTGTTTTGTAATAAGAGTACTCCAGTGACTTGATTCACACCAGAAAAATAATTCTAGGTATTTATTTTAAAAATCACATAAGACCCCTAGCCAGAGTCTTTTTAAAAGAACAAGTTGAAGTACTTTAAATTGAAAATACTTCTATTGACAGGATGACACCATGAACAAAATACCTAAACAAGTGTACCTTCATGGATACTTTCTACAAACAAGGGTATTTCTATTACTTTTGTGTCGCATATAAGCAACACAGCTGAAAGATTTTATCGAAATCTAAGGCACAAATTGGCTTCTGTGAAAATCAAAAGTCTTTTGTTACGAGTAATTTTAGGAACCTTATATATTGGAATTTACATCTATATTTGTACAGATAAAACATTATTCTCTTACTGATGTCAAAACACTTTTTCTGTAATCGAGTAGCAACACCTTGGAATTCACTACCAGCCTCTACTGTAGCCGCCCCTACCCTGAACACATTCAAGAATATACTGAGGTCTTTACCAACTTGTAAAAAGAGATGAACAAATTCACAAAATAAGTACCAAAGAATCTAAATTTCCCTGAAAAAAAATGTGGAAGTGCAAAATATATGCCTAAGTACTTTAAATTGAAAATACTTCTATTGACAAGACGACACCATGAACAAAATACCTAAACAAGTGTACCTTCATGGATACTTTCTACAAACAAGGGTATTTCTATTACTTTTGTGTCGCATAAGCAACACAGCTGACAGATTTTCTCAAAATCTACGGCACAAAATGGCTTCTGTGAAAACCGAAAGTCTTTTGTTACGAGTAATTTGACTGGACAATACACGAGGAAATTAATTAAATTTTCATAATTTTCAGTATTGAAAAAATATTTTTATCCCCAGAACATGGTCCTAATAATTTAAGCATATTTCAGCATTTTTCAAATTTTATAATGACTAAAAACACAATTATTCATCTCGCACCTGTCAAGATGGCAGCTCCCATGGGTAAGATTCTGATATTGATTGAACCAAATTAACCTCATGACCTTGTAACTATATAGCTGCGGAACCGTAGCTCTTATGGTCCTTGTGCTGATTTTTTGATAGTTGCGGACCATAGGTCCGCCAAATCAGAAAAATATAAAATGACCTATAGAGCTACGGTTCCGCAGCTAGTAATATAGTCTATTCATTCAAAAAGAGGACGAAAATATCATTTCCATTTTTTTCATATTTATGTCCTTTCCTGGTAGTGCAATTCTTATTGCACTGAACTAGATCAGCGTAAAATAGAGATGCACTCTTCCCAATTTTCAACTTAACAGATTGTTTCTGCCGAAAGTATCTGTTGTTGAATACTCCTTCAAAATCTTTTTACAAATAAAGGAAATTTTGAAAATATTCCCAAGTAGATTTCCTCCAGTTTAACAGGTTCATCCTGATCCCAAGTTCATAAATGACAGGGTCCAGGGTGGCCCAGTGGTAACGGCACTCAAGGACTCATAATGAGAAGGATAAGCATCTCGTGATAAATTGTAAAAATATCGCGGGATGTAAGATTTTGTCAGTTTTGGGACATTATCTTTAAAACATTAAAACAACATAAATGAAATAGTGGCGGTGACAAAAATTGTTCTGGCAGTGCAGTAGATGTCACTCTTTATAAAAATATCAATTTTGTGAAATTCTGTGAACTATTTTTAAAGCCTTTACTAGTAGGTGCAAATTGTGATGCACTTTTTACCGATGTAAGCCGGAAGTGACAAAAAATCAATGAAAAATGTCTTCATTACAAATTTCAATCATGTGAATTGAAGAAAGTGTTTACTATAATGAAACGAAAGTTACTCTAACAACGTAAAAATGTCTCATCTTTCAGAAAATATCATTTTATTAAAATCCATACACAACTTTTCCAGTAGTTAGTTGCAAAGTGAAAGCATATCAAACATCCCACCACAGATTTTAAAATACCAAATGGACTGTGTACGAGTTGCGTATCCTTCTCATTATACGTCCTTGGGGCACTGGACTTAAACATCTAGACTTCAAATCATGAGGCAAACACCACTGTGCTTTAAATCCTACAAGTGTCAAGGTTTCAAGACACCTACCCTAGCTTGGGGTATCACAGATTCTCCAACAAAGAAATAATTTCCAATGTTAACAAAGCTTTCCTTTGGCTTTACCTTTATGCCAATCATCCCTTATAGGTGACCCCTCTGTTTTAGCCTGAAGATGGGATGTTGTCTCCTTGACATTTAGCCCATTTCCTTTTTTTTCATACCTGATCATGATCAATGATATACTTAAGAAATAATTCATCGCAGGTATATGGCTATTGAAAATTTAACCATGGGCTGGGCTCTGTATTTGAATTTAACCCTGAGCATTAGCAAGGGGTTACGGATATAAAGGCCCAAGCCCATGGTTAAATGAACATAACCATATATCTGCCAATAAATTATTTCGATTCTAATATGACAGAAAATGGAATTTTCAATTTTTGAGCAACCTAAGAGAAGGCTAATTTTTCGCCTCCATTGCTGTCTGTGTCTTATGACGTCAGAATACACAATCTGACGTTTTCAAACAGATGCAAGTTCGAAATTCAAATAGGAAGCAAAACAATTCACATTTACGTGTCTGAATGGCATTACTTGTGTTAGTTAAAAACTGTTCTTAATCTTTATTTCCTTCTTAAACTAAGACAAACAAATTATAATTAAAAACATTGTTGTTTTTCGTCTTGTTTACTCATATCCCGATACCATTTTTGCATTTGCACATGTGTGAAATATATCATGTATATGGTTATCGAGTATTATACTGGTTGATGATTAACAAGAGACATGTAAGAATATATAAATAAAGCTTTCCTTTACCTTTGAAGTAATCATTTCTTGGTAGCAGGACAACTTGGCCCATTGCCATATCGCCCCCCGTGTTCCAGTTACAAAACACTCAGGTCTGACATATTTCACAGTGTAAACACCAGCAAATGTCTGTGAAAACACCAGAAAACTTACTGTTATTAATTACCATGATTACATATGCATTGAAATATATTGGCAAGTCATATATATCAATTGGTCTAAACACCAGCATTTCACCAGCAATTGTGTTTGTTTTCACTCATGTCAGACCAGGGTATTTTGTAACTGAAACACTCTGTGTGTACTGTACGTATATTGAGATTTCCTTTAGTTAAGACTAGCTTATGGGTATTGTTTAGGGTTACAGATATGGTTAGGGTAAGCAATAGGGTTAGGGTTAGAATTAGAGATCGTATTAGGGTTATAGTTAGAGAAAGGGTAAGGGTTAGGACTAGAGAAAGGGGTTAGGGTTAGATAGAGTTATGGTTAGTGTTCGTGGTCGTTAGGAACAAATACTATCTTTGTAATGTTTTTATCAGTAAGACATAAATTCATGTCACTCAGTTTTAAATGGGGCAAGTGTATTGGAAATTGGGGTGAGTTGGAAGGGGGCAAGTTGATGTGGGTTCCATCCCTTGATCATGATAAATGATCTGCTATATAAATAAAGCTTTCCTTTACCTTTTACCTTCAAAATAATCATCCCTTGATCATGATCAATGATCTACTATATAAATAAAGTTTTCCTTTACCTTTTACCTTGAAACTAATCATCCTCTGATCTATTTATGGCAGTTTATTTCTTGTTACACATAGCTATGGGCTGTCCTGATACCAACAAAACCAAGAAGTTAAAAAAGGAAACACTGAAAACTTTCCCAGGAAACCAGGAAAAGACAGTCTTTTTAAGATTGATTCTTCCTGTTATATTGTAAATCTTAGAAAAATGTTACAAGATTTTTGGGACAAGTTTACACTTGTTAAAAAGAATTTGTGTACACCATACAACAATTACAAATTGCATCATTACAAAAAAGAGGCATCAAAATCAAAAAGTTGCTAAAATATTGTTAGGATTATCCAGTTCAACAAAAAATTGAAAAATTACAGTTATATGCAAGGTATGAATGTGTGCAAATTGCTAAAAGCATAGATGACACTTAAAACAGCAAGCATTAATTGACGGGCTGATACTGTAAGGCTAGTAGTAGTAGTATTGATTCAGGCCTGACAGGCGGGGTTGGATTAATGTAGAGGCCAGATCCTTTTTTCCCTCTGATAATTCCATAATATTAAAACCAATGCACAAAATGTGCTGGTATGTTCCACAATGATAGTTACTATATAAGTTCATCATCAACTGTCCTCCTGGTTGAAAAATACCCTTCTGTCAAGAGAATTTTCCATGCTGGCAGTAAATACCATGCCCTTGTTTCATCTTTGGTCATGCAAGGAACTGTCCTGGGTCCTGTAATATTCCTGGCATAACATAGATGATCTGGTGAAATATTTGAAATCAAGTATACTCAGACTATATTTGGATGACAGCATTGTCTACATAAAGTTTGTGACAAACTACAAGGAGAGCTAAGGCAGAAACTGAATGGCTGATGGCAAATGCTTAGTTTTGTCAGCCACAAACTGTAAAAACCTATTTCAACACAGCAACATCTTATAGTCACACCACACTAGAATCTTCATCTGCAAAATATTTGGGCATTACTCTTCAATCTGACCTCAAATGGATATCAACACATACTGATAAGAGGCAATGCACCAAAGTCTAGTTTTTTAAAGAGGTTTTTAAAAACATTCAACAAAAATGTTAAGTCACAAACATAACCCTCTTTTGTTTGCCCTAAACTGGAATACTGTACACAGGTTCAGTATGGGCCCCATAATAAAATAGTTGATCACAGTTCTGAAATTGTGATTGTCCAGCTTTGAGCTGCAAGGTGTACCTATGTTTGTAACCAATACAGATACACAAACAGTGCAACAGATATGATCAATAAATTAAACTGCACAAAACACAGATATTTATGAATAAGCCTGAAAACTAGGCTAATTATGTTTTAATAACTGTGAAAGTAATAATTTGTGGGGGCCCAATTTTCGTGGATTTCATGGTTCACTTAAACCATGAAATTACATTCCCAACAAAATGCATTTTTACCTAGAGTTTTATTGCATGAAATTATAATTAAACCCATGAATAGGGTCTGTAAGTTTCGTCTAATTTTGGAACTTCCGGGACCAAAACTTGTACCCGGAAGTTGCATTTTAAACGAAAACATATGACGTTTCAAGCAAAAAATTTGAACGTCATAATCCTGCAACGTCATAATTTGGCCGGAAACGTTTTCAAATTGCAATTTTATCGTGATTTCTTGGTGTCACATGACAAGACTTACAGACCCTATTAAAGTACCCATGAAATAATGATTATGAAAACCATGAAATCTGATGTCAACAGTAAAAATACTTTCACAGTTTGCTTGCAGTTCCATCCATTCTCTAGTTTTTTATCCATTTTTTCCACTTGATAATATATATTTTATATATATTTACAGCATTGCCAAAGATGAAGACAGCAAGGATGATATCACACTGTTTAGATAGGAGGGGATTGTTACCATTATTTACAACTCAGCTTAGATTTAAGTTTCTTCAAAAAGGAAGAATAAGAGATCATGTTGAGTCAAACAAAGTCAAAGAGAAATTTGTTCCTCATAAGTTCAGAAAACGTGACAGGTGAGCCTCCCAAAGTGTATACTTTATTACTTTTGATAAATTACTTTACCCACAGTATACCTGTAGTTCCCAAGCTTATAACCAGATATGAGGAATTAGCAAAGCTCATTGTTGAAGGCCTCATGGTGACTTCAAGATGAAGAACAACAATAAAAGCATTGTTCCTTTGCTTGTTTTTACCATTTATTTGTAGGTAGATAATTTTTTAGATAGATGTGCATTTACTCCATATTCTTTCATTCACTATGTGAAATATGCTGGAGCTATTTTTCTGGACCATGTTGAACATAAGTTTGGTAAGCTTGAGTTTTTTTGGACTAGAGAGAGTAAATGGATTTTAAATGGGGTTTATATGGTAATGTTTTTAATTTAGCAAATTATAATGGTAAAACATATGGATTCAAAATTACAATATTTCAATTTTAGACTGTCAGTTTTACTAATAAAATTAGTTAATGAAATGAGAAAATAACTTTGCATACCCATGGAAACCATCTTACCTTATTTTGAGACATCAAAGTGTCAAAGACTCGTCCAACATTTATATAGACAGTGGAGATCATAAAATAAGTAATTAATATGTGTTGTGAGTGTATGTATTGTCAACTAAATCTATTCAAGGTCATGTTACACTCATATTCTGTAAATGGATGTTAAATCAAATCTCAGAATACTGTTAACAAATGAAGTCTCCACCTGTCTATTATGTTGAAACCTTCGATCTTACTTTTGATGCATACATACCAAAGGTGAGAACCTCATATTTGAAAAATGAAAATATCATATTCAAATTTTTTTTCTCTGTTATCATTGTAAGGTTTTATAACTGTCATTTTAGAAATTGTTACAATATTTTAGCCTTATTTACAACAAAAGGTCAGGAAGGCATAACATGGGAATAGTGTTTCTGGCAGCAGCTGGGGCATCAACACATTAAATAAAACTAATGGGTTTTGACAACATTTAACATGCAGTTGCTTCAGAATGGATAAAAGTCAAATTTGCACATATTTTATGTAAATCTAGAAGTAATCAATTTATTACTAGGACCCAAGATCAGATCCTTGCTTTTACTGAATCTACATCTTGCATTTGTTTAAAGTATAATTGAATGAAAAGATTATCCAAGAAGTAGATAAAATGTCCCAAATTTCCATATATTATCATAATCCACCAAAGAATTGTCTTGGTAGTAAAATTATATAAAATAAAATAACTTCTGTAGATGAGTTTTCAGTTTATTATCACCAGTACCCTTGACTTTAAACATTTGATTTGACATATATCAATTATACATATTTTTTTATTACTCAAAGACTAGGTGCAAATACAGATGTGAAACAGAAACAAGTTAAATTTATAGCGGAGAAACCAGTAGATGATGTATGGATTAGCACATATTACCCTGAACCTAAATATGCCTTAAAGGAGATTATAGAGAGACACAAAGAGTATGCACAGCCTGCCATGTTTAACATGCTTCATTCCAGAATTTATGCAGACATGGATATAAATATGAGAACAAAGAAACAGGTACATAAACTTTGATATTTGGAAGAGGAAAATGATTTGACTTGAATCTTTTGAAAATTGAGATCTTGCAAACATCGAATCTATGAAAATGAAGCTTATGTTAACGTAAATTCATTGAAAATAATTTTCATTATATGTCATTCTTTTGTACCGTGGAAGTTCACACATGTTATTTGTAGAGGCCTTGTTTATCCTCTTACAAGTACATTCAACAATGATCAGACCGAAAGATGTATTGAAAAGTATCATCAACTTGCTTACTTGCAATAAGAACAGCTAATTGCAAATTCAAACTGGTCTTTGGGAATCATAAATTTGTTTGAATATTGCTGTTAAAAGTGCTCACTTGTATTGAAGAGAATGGTATTCTACAGAAGAAAAATTGGCCCAAAGAATTAAATGAGTATTTGGTCTGAGAAACAACAGATGAACAAATTATTTCTCTTGCATTATTATATGAATGCATCAATTTATAAAAGTATGAAAAAAACATGTTGCTCGAGTTGGGTTATTTCCCTTTACAAGATAGTCGCTATCAGTACATGTGTGTAATAAAAACTAACAAAAATCAGGTAACAGAATTTCTATGTACAAAGTATCTGTATTTAATTAGATCTATAAGAGGAAAATATACTGAGATATAATGAAAATTATATTATTTGTTTCAGACAAAGTTTGTACAATCGGTTAAGAATACAATAGCACCACCACATCCATTTGAAACAGGAGTGAAACAGAACGTTATAGTACTATGTCAGGTAATACCATATGTAAATTGTTTTTGAATATATGTTAGGAGAGGAGTTGTTAAACAGAATGTTGTAGTGCTATGTCAGGTTATGAGGTTTATTATATTTGTACTTTTGTTCCTGTGTATAAAGTATACATTTGTACCTGCTCAATAAAATATCATATTGCACATTTGATCATGATAAATCATCATAGTGCACACTAACTTTGATTGACGTTTACAGGCCACACCCCTTTCACACACATAATAGATATACCACACACCCCTTTTGATTGTCAGCAGTGACTTAAGCCATTTCAATCAAATATAATGAAGCAATTAAAGCACTCCTATATTTGATCAATATTGTGTTTAATAAAGAATTGAATGCAATATTTTGTAGATTTATTGGAGTGTAAAAGCGTGGACCATACCATTTTTAGTGAGCTTCATGTGAATTCTACGGTCCGCACTTTTACATGACAATAAAACTACAAAATATTCTAATTACATTCCTTAAATGAAATGAAAGTGGTCACGCAAGATAACTTAATGAAAATCATAGGTGATGCACCATTTCCTTGTCTAGATTACTCTGCCATCTTTGTTTACTTTTGTCATTGTCAAAGAGTCACGTGCTGCTGTAGTTTTACTATATTATAAAACACAGTGACGGAAATGATCTGAAGAACTTGTAACCAATCAAAAGCGGGGATTTCCATACAAAGCAGAATGAATGGAATTATTGGTGCCCAAAAAATAATATTAAATTCAGATAAACCCTCGTTCAGTATTACTTTATTGCTCTGTTAAACCCCATATTGATTTCATGGAAGTAGCATAATTGTATAATATTGTTTTATTTGTGTTTTTTCATGATTTTTTGTATCCAGATGTTTTGGCCATTGCTCTTCATCACACTGTATTATTTATACATTCCCTGTGGAATTTAATCAAAAGTTTTCATTTGTTATTTATCAGCCATTTTATTGCTCATTATGCTATGACACTTGAGCAGAGCATATCAGTTCTTATCTTATCATGATAAATATTCTGTTGAAAGAAATGTTTTATTTACGGAACTTAATACATTGGATCTTGGCGGACTGGAAATAAATAAAAACATTTTACTGCATGGAAATGAACAACTTCATGATGAAATAAACATGGCAATTTTTTCAAAAGTTCATAAGTTCCTTAAAGACACCAAACGATTTCCAAAATAATTATTTCCTTAAACAATTACATTCTTATTTAAATATATCAAATGTTTTTTGTGATTAAAATGTACTTTCGTCTCCCGTAAACAACAACAATACAACGACCCCGAACGATCACACATCTTTTGATTATATCTTGTCAGCAAAGCGTAATGATTAATAGAGTACTTAAATTGTTACAAACTTGGTTAATTAGATTCAACTTACTTATACAGAAGAATCCATAATTATAACAATAATATATTCCAATATGAGTATAGTTGCACTTTTAATCGACAGTACACAAATCGTCACTTTATATTCCACGTGTTCAATAAATCAGAAGGGTGTACTTGACTTGTTCAAATACTAATTATACGCTTCACTGACATGGCTATATCAGAATATTATTTCTATTATTTTCCTACTTTTTATTGAATTCCATTTTTTTTTCTTTCTCTTTGTCTTCATTTATTAGAAATTTTGTTTATATAAATTGATGTATATAGTGTTCAAATATGTGTAATTTGTGTATGTATCGGAGAGGGCAATTCTAAGTTGCAAAACTTGTGTCCAATCCAATTGTTTAATTTTGTTATTGAACAATCAAATACGTTTAAAGTATCTTATCATGAAAGGTCACAATGGCTGAAAAGATCCTATATAACAAGGTCACAATGGCTGAAAAGATCCTATATAACAGAAAAGAATGAATAAGAGGAAACCAAAAATATCAACTTTCAGTTCCTTTTTCAAACTTAATAGATAGCTGCATAATGTGGAAAAGGACATGTACTTGTATAACATTGAATTAATTAATATAAATTTAAAGAATGTTATCAAATAAATGGTAAAATTCATGTCATAAATGTTTCAAAAACAGACATTTTATCTTTTTTTGCATGTGTATACAATTTTGCTGTCTATATTTCTTCAATTTTTTTATACCGATAGTATTTGGATTTTTTTTTTCAATTTTTGTCTCGCCCGCGACGTAAGGCACGGAAAGCGAGACATATGAGTATAAAGTATGATGGCGACGGCATAAACTTTTATGTTAAGTTTTTCTGATTAGGTCAGTTTCTCAGTAACTACAAGTGGTAGGTCAATGATATTTGGTTTATTGGTTGGTCTTGGGTAGTACATGTCAGTCTGTCATATGGCTCTTGTCCTTGACCTCAATTTCACAGTTCAGTGAGCATTTTAAGATTTTGTGATTAAGTCAGTTTATCAGTAACTTCAAGTGGTAGGTCAATGATATTTAGTATATGGGTTGGTCTTGGGTAGTACATGACAGTCTGTCATATTTCTTTTGACCTTGACCTCAATTTCATGGTCTAATGAATATGTTAAGGTTTTCAGTATATATTAGTGGTAGGTCATTGATATTTGGTATGTGGGTTGATCTTCTGTTGTACAGGACAGTTTGTCATATGACTTATTTCTGTGACCTTAATTTCATTGTCTAGTGAGCATGTTTAGTTTTTCATCATATATATTAATGGTAGGTCACTGATGCGTTGAAATTGGGTTGGTCTTGTGTAGTTTGTGACTGCCTGTTATATGGCTTTTGTCCTTGACCTTGTGTTTACATTATAATGAACATTTTTAGTTTTCAGTATCTATAAGTGATAGGCTTGCAATCTAGTGAACAGGTTGAGTTGTTGTGGTAAAGTCAGTTTGGTTTTTCATATCAACTTTAGCGGTCAAGCAGGGACGGGCCAGACATCTATTAGGGTCTACACTTGTTTAAATTAGCATTTCTTTATATGTTTTTGGCTACATTGTATTAAAAATTCTAAAACAGATCTCCCTTTTTTGAAGACTTCATGATGTGTTTGCCCAAAAAACCCTCAGAAATATGGAAGGTATGGATAACCTGTGTTCCTTTGTCTGTTTTAACTCAACCATGGAATTGATTCCAGAGAAAATTGTGAAACACTCATCTGCCCTGAAAACAAAAAATATTTAGCATATCCCACTAGTAAATCCCTTTAGAATTTTTATTACAAAATTTTCAAACAATGATTTTTCAGTTTTTTACATTTTATTTGTATGCAGTGAAAGAGAGATACATTCATAAGTTTGAAAATTTAAGAATTTTTTATGTACCTTTTATTTTGTTGCAGGAAAAGAAAGAAATAGCATTAGCATTAGAACTTGGAGCACACAGAGCAGGTGGTGAAGAATTAGTTAAAATGGTAATAAAGTATGATGATTTGTTTCTGTTGCAGTAAAGACAACAACATCAATTATTTCTGCAAATTAGGCTGTTGACATTTTTCATCAACTTGCAGGTTGTCTTCAGGAAAAAGATAAATACATATGTACATTTTAATTAACAACTGATATATAGAAATATGATGCATAAAACAAATGAATAAAAAAAATAAAAATATGATTTAGTTTTGCGGATCTTAACTTCTTATGTCTATTCAGTGCAGATAAAATCAACATTTGGAAAAGCTTATAGCAAACAAATGTCCAAAAGTGGTTCAAAGGAACACAAAAATCAACTCGGGGATTTCCCAGAAATATATATACAGGGATCAGACAACACTATTAAATAGGGCCCATCATGCATAAATATTTTATTTTTTTAAAGTTTAATTAAAGTGTCTGCTGACTCCCATACTATTATTTTGGGGAAATAAGACAGAGCTTTGAATATTTATTTAGGTAGAAGTAATTTCAAATAGTTACACAAATGTATGTCACCATGAAAGAGAAAGTGGAATGTTAAAAAAGCATACAAAGATAAATAATACTTATAGCCTATGAGAAAGTTATTAAAAAATTATGTGATATATGTGCTTTGTGACTGCAGAAAGGTCAATTGGTGGCATGCCCATGCAAATATTCTCACAGTAATCTGACTTTCAAATACATGTATATAGAATCTCATTTTATATGCCAACTTTTGCTCTTAGTCATGTTTATGACACTTTCTCAAATTGCCATTTTAGAAATGAGATTATCTTGGGAAATATTTCAAAAGCTTTTACCAAAATTCTTTTATTGGCTATATTGTTGAATAATGTAATGTAACTTGAGCAAAATTCATTGTTCATAAACCAAAAAAATTACAAAAAATTACATTCACCATATTTCTGCAAATTCTGAAATGTCCAGCTGTGAAATGATTATTCATTCAAATTAATGAATGATTTTAATGAAATTCATTCAAAAACTCTTAATCCGGATATATATAGTCCATTTATGATGGTTAAAACACCCAAAGGACCATTTGAAAAAGTCCCAACTGGAGGATTATTTTAGATATCAAGATTGAACTATGTTGAAACTTGAACTGGGGGGGGAGGGCAACAAAATCAGTTCGAGGTATCCATGTTTGAGCTACCGCACTTCCAGCCCCCAAAGTTCATCTGTATTTGTATGTCGTCATAAATGAGTGCCATAACTTTTACCATATTTGTTATATAAGGACAAAATGATTATTACGATTTACCTCTTAAAAATCAAAATAATTTTGAGATTACCGTAATTAAAATAAATTATGGGATTTTACCTCTTGCTTTCTCTTTTGTGCTGATATTTTACCCTTCACTTTCTGTTCAATGAATATGAAGACAGAAATTTTATTGAATTGCAGTGTGTTTGCCGTGTACTGACAATTCTCTTTAATACTACATTTCACTATTATTATAATATGACTTCTGATTTAGATAAAAGATGGTGTAATAAAGAAAACAGATTTTGATCATCTCCTTGCCACACCTGACATGTTACCTGCTGTAATGACTCTGAGGGGTGCTTTAAGGGAAGAAACACCAGATACTCGAAAAGGTAAAATAATATGCCCTATGTTTAAATCTAAAAGGCATAGGTGTTAATCTTTAAGAAGAACTTTGTGGGAGATCTCTCGGTCTTTGTTTGTAGGAGATTATGAGTGATGACCTTAAACAGGCATTTTTATCTCATCTGGCTATGCCAGGGTGAGCTTTTGCCATCACTTGGCGTCCG
The DNA here is from genome assembly GCA_002080025.1 of Modiolus philippinarum. NCBI lineage: Eukaryota > Metazoa > Mollusca > Bivalvia > Mytilida > Modiolidae > Modiolus > Modiolus philippinarum. The sequence continues at coordinate 76,172 of MJUU01069984.1, forward strand.
TCTGTCCATCATAAACTTTTTTTTCAAAAATCTTCTCCTCTGAAACTACTGGGCCAATTTAAACCTAACTGGGTCATCACCAGGGTATTTAGTTTAAAAAATATGTTTGGTTATTCCGAGGACCAAACAACATGGCTGGTGCTACTAAAATAGAACATAGGGGTAAATTGCTGTTTTTGGCAAATAACTCAAAAACCGTTGCAGATATAAAAAATCTGACAAATGAGTAAAATTGTTCAGAATGCCCTGCAATTTTGAAGAAAATTGGAAAACCCGTTTCAGAGGTACAGCCCTTTTTCCATAAAATTTTCAAAATTTGTACATTTTGGATTTTTTTATTCAAAACTTGTAACATATAGAGGTGAAGTGTTAATTGGAAAAATGTTTAGCATATCAAGATCTACATATTTTGAAATTTTGAAGAAAATCCAAATGTCTGTGTAGTAGTTATTGACTGTTTTTCACCAATTTTTTTTAATGCCATATGGTTCATGGGTTATTTCCCTTTAAATTCTGTTTTCAAATCTTCTTTGGTTTACTTTTCTCTTTTAAGTTTTAGAGAATTTCCCTGCTATTACTTTATTAAAAACAATTATTTGTTACATTATCAAGAGCAAAAAAGTGTTTTTGTACAAATTTTTACAACTTTTTGCAAAATTACTTTCTTAGACTGTACTTATTTCACATCATAATAATTTTTGTATATAAATGTATATCATGTCCATTAGTGTTTGTTGTAAGATAACCATGCAAATATGTTTCTTAGATAACTTTTAAAGTAGCATTTTTGGCATCATAGATTGTATAACCGTCCTGGGTATGAAATGGTGAGCTTTTTGCCATCACTGTTGCTGTGGTATGGTCTTTCCATCATAAACTTTTCATTGAAACATCTTCTTCTCTGAAACCGCTGGGCCAATTGGAAGTAAACATGGTCACAAGGGTCCTTAGGTGGTCCCCTTTAAAAATTTATCTGGCAAGTCCGCATGCCATCCAAGACGGCTACCAGTGGGATCTTTGTCGAAAAATGGACCCTATATTCAAAGATCTTCTCCTCTTAAACTTTTGGTTTAATTGGAACCAAACTTGGTCACAATGGTCCTTAGGTGGCTCCTTTAAAAAAGATGATTGGCAAGTCCGTATCATATCCAAGATGGCTGCTAGCGGGAATGTGGTTTTAACATTGGACCCTATGGGAAAGCATTCAAAGATCTTCTCTGAAACCACTGCCCCAATTGGAACCGAACTTAGTCACAATAGTCCTTGTGTGGCCCCCCTTAAAAATTGTATCCAGCAAGTCCGCACATCATCCAAGATGGCTGCCAGCAGGGAACTTTTTTGAAAATTGGACGATATTGCAAAAATCTTTTCCTCTGAAAATACTGGGCCAATTGGAACCAAACTTAGTCACAATGGTCCTTAGGTGGCCCCTTTTAACAAATGTGTTCGACAAGTCCACTTCATATCCAAGATGGCCACCAGTGGGGAACGTGGTTTTAACATTGGACCCTATAGGAAAACATATTAAAAAATCTTCTCCTCTGAAAGTACATTGCCAATTGGAATCATACTTGGTCACAATGGTCCTTACTTGGTCCCCTTCATAGAATGTGTCTGGCATGTCCGCATAGCATCCAAGATTGAAGTCAGCAAGGAAAATGGTCTAACCTTGGACCCCATGGGAAATCATTCAAAGATCTCCTCTAGATGGTCTTTTTCAAGGAAGGTGACAGTCGTCTACCCCCCCTGAAAAAAGCTGTCAGTGGGGAACATAGTTTAATTTTGGATCATATAATATCAATATCTATAAACAAACTTGAAAATGAGACCCTTAAACATTGGTATTATTTTGACTTATTGTGTCAGCTATGGCCCAGGTGAGCGATACTGGCTCTTGAGAGCCTCTTGTTTGTAAGAAATTTTGGTTTTTATACGACCGCAAAAATTTTGCGGTCGTATTACATGTATGTTATGGCGCAGTCGTCGGCGTCTGTGGCCAGCATAACTTTGTTTCTAGTGGAGGGATCATCTTCAAATTTCAGTATGTGGTTTCTTGGTATAATGGCTATCCAGGGTTTTAATTTCGGGTTTATGGCCCCACCCGTTTCAGAAAAAGGGGCCAAAAAGGGGTAAAATTGGGTATTTTTGTGTCTGTGGACAGCATAACTTTGGTTCCAGTGAACAGATCATTTTCAAATTTTAAGATGATGTTTCTTGGCACATGCTTCAGCCTGGGCTATAATTTTATGTTCCTGGCCCTGCCCGTTTTAGAAAAAGGGGCCAAAAGGGGTTAAATTGGTTGTTTTCACATATTTGACTGTAGAATCTTTTTTATTTATCGGATTTTGATGGGGTTTCTTTCCGTGAACTCCTTAGAAAATTTCCAATCTGGGATATGCCAAAGGATTTCACGTGGCATGTACCGTTCACGAGATAAATGGGGCCCAAAAGGGGCGAATTTCAAAAATTTCATTTTTTTATTTTTAGTCCGATTTTGATGCAATTTTTTCCAAAGGATTCC
>MJUU01069984.1:80641-90885 GCA_002080025.1 Modiolus philippinarum
GGCGTCATCAGGACAAGGTACAATGTGAAAATGCTTGCCTGAAGTACAGCTTGATGGTATCAAATTTAAACGTCATAATAAAGAAAATAATGTTCTGTTGCCAGACCGAGTTTTCATCTAACGTCACAGTTCAACGATAGCAAAGTTCTATTTATAGAAATTACATGTAACAAGGTGTAAAATACGTTTCAGAAACAGTGAACAAATTACAAAAAAATGTTTGGCAGTACTTTAAATTTGTAGTTATTGAATTTTGTTATACATGGTCAATGTATATTAGTTAGTCAAAGTATATTATGAATCTGTTTTCAGGGAAAGTAAGTGCTGATCTTGAGAAAATGGTCACTTTTTTTGTACGTGGTTTAACATATGAAGTTACCAAAGTTTCAGATGCCCTCGGAAAATTACAGATTCCTTTTGGAACGGTAAGGATTTTTGTTTTGCCTGCAACCATAGTTCCTTTTTACCGGTATATGGTTACATGTCAGTCAGTTTCTTGTCATTTGATCTTGAAATTAATGAGCCAACTCTGTATTAACTACTACTCTATGAATTAAACTTTTGAATGAGGAACCTCCGTTGGTTATCTCCCTGTACCAAGTTAGTTTTGTATGGTTCAAAGTGGAGATAATTTTAATTAGCATATCAATACCTTTTGATATTTAAATTAAGATTATCTCCACTTTAACCATATATAACTAATTTGGTACAGGGAAATAACTGACCGAGGTTCCTCATTGGTTTAATCTAGACACATTTCTGTAGCCATTTGGAAACTCATTCCAGACTGATGCACCTGCATATCTAAAGGAGTACAGACCATGATATGTTGTCCTTATCTGTGATATTTGTTTCATATCACTTTCCCCATTTGATATTTGTCATCTCTGGTATTTACGTATTTATGAGAAAGAAATTATTAGCAATCCTTACATAAAAAGAGAAATTTGTGAATTTAAGTAATTATGATGTTACTAATTATACTATAACTAACCCTAGATTCTGATTATCGCAAAATATTCAAGGAATAATTGAACAATGCAGTAATTCAAGAATGCATGCTGATGCAGCGCTTGGGTAAATTACAACGTTTTCAATCATGATTTGCATATTTTCGATAATCAGAATAAAGAATTAGTAATTTTTTTTTTTCATATAGGTATTCTTACATAGTGGTTTCATTTAAGATTCATTGCATGAATTATTTTTTCAATATTAATCTGCTGAGACGTTTAATCATCAACAACGTTGACAACATCCATTGTGATGTCACTTCTTAAAGTGAAATTATTGATAAAAAATTCACAGTTAATTATCATTTTTATTTTAATGAAAAATTTCAATCTTTCTCTGCAATCTATTTAATAATTGCTTTTAAAAAATAATTTAAAATAAAGTGTAATTTTTTTATAGCTGGATATGTCAGCAGAATGTTTAGAGGAAAATTTCAATGTCTGTATTGATGCTATAAATACACATAAACCAGCTTCTCAACCAGGTAAATACTTTAATAAACACTTAAGTCCTGTTCCAATAAAACATGCAAGCTACTCAGGGAAGGCACTTGAAAATGGGGTGGCCACCCATACAACTATTTAAGTGATTTTAAAAATTAAGACATATTTTTTTTTTCTAAATTGAAATTTTATTTACACATCCACAGAAAAGTGCATCCCGGTATTTTGAGTGGAACAGCCCTGAATATATCTATGTTAGATTTTGAGTTAATTTGGCTTCACTGCATATTACCAGTATCTAATACATCAAATTCATTGTGATGGGATAAAACCTAACAGTATTCATTTAAAAATGGAAAGAAAATGATAAATTGGCGAGATACATTGACAACCTTTTGAAAAAAAGATTGGGTTCTGATGTACCATCCCTTTTCTGATATTTAAATGCAATGGTACTGGTATGACTTGTACATGTATTTACACAATTTTTCACAACTTGAAAATTATCATCAGTTTACTATGTGTAGTTGTGTTTACTTACTGTTACAATACTTATATAATAGTTACTTATAGAGAGAGAATTATCACAAGATATAGACTGCCCACAGGATAGAGATATGGACTGACACCTTGATAATGCCAGAGCCATAGGCGAGGTTATTATCGATGTGACAGTCCGTATCACTATCCCAATTAGGGCAGTCTATTTTGTGATAATTCTCTCTATATAAGTAACTATTGTGTTTATTTTATTGAAGAACATTTGCATTTTATTTTTCATCAGTTGAAACAATGCCCATTTTTAAAGTCACTCACAGAAAATATATGAGATTTTTTTTACCTATCTTTCTTTTTACAACGAAGAAGTCAAACAACCCATCTTTAATAAATAAAACAATTTCTACTTTTACTCTATATTAGAGTCATCTGAAATTTTTGTGTATCTGTTATTTCTATATTATATCTCATTTTATTTTGTTAACTCTAACTTATCAAATAACAACAGTTGCATAAAAATTGGCAAATATTAAAAGATGTTATTTTGGAAATTTCAATTTTATTATATTATTATTATATAATATATTTTATTATATTAAATGCTTCAATTAGTATATTGTTAAAACAACAACTGTATTGTAAATAGAATTCATAAAGCATAGTTAAAGCTACTGGTCAATACATTTTGTATAAGAAAATTGGGACCGGTCAATATAGTTATATTGACTGATAGCATAGATATCATATATTAATGAACATCACCTGACCACCTCTACACCAATCAGGAAAGATTATGTAATTTTAATATAAAATAACAATAAATAAGTAGTTTTAAACTTCTTTTTCCAAACAGTAGGTTGTGATTGACTCAAAGCTATATTGTTTGTTTACATGACAACCTGTCTTGACTACCAAGAGTATAGACTCAGAAATTTATCACCCATCACGGTGTGAAATCATTACAGGTAGAGAGAGATACCTGTCATATACTGATCAGAACAAGTCAATATACAGGTTACTTAAGTCAATATACAGGTTACTTAAGTCAATATACAGGTTACTTAAGTCAATATACAGGTTACTAACCTGTCAACTAAGTACCTTGTGGAAGTGCAGTCATCTTTCATATTTTTACAGGGGCTTTTATCAGTAATCTGACCATCATTGCTCCACCTTCACCGGAACGATATATCTTACAATTAAGTGACTATGATCCAGATCGGCATAAAATGAAAGAGGAAGATGACATAGATGATGATTCCGATGATAGTGACGACGAAGAAGAAGTGGATAAAAAAAGGGCTAAAAATAGATAATTTGAGAAATATTTAGATCTGATTTAGTATTTTGTTACTGATTGCGTGAATGAAGTAAGAAAAGTTGTGAAAAGAATGACTATATTCTGTGTTGACAAGCCTTTGAGTTGTAAGCTGCAAGTCTGTGATATGTGACAGGAACTATTGATATATGATGCTGACCTATTTGTGTGGATGATTGTTTAGAATAAATTAATTGAAACATTCTTTGTTTGTTTAAACTTTAAACAACTTACCCGTACTACACTTTACACAACTCACCGGTACCTGAGCTCTTATTTAAACATAGACATCTATAAATTACTTTGAAGAATTTGTTATTTGCAGTGCCAACTTAAAAATCTCTATTTCATTGATAAAATTGGTGGTAATTTTTTTTTTTACAAGAGATGTTCTCCTGTTTGTATGTTTTCTTGTGTGGTCCTGTTTTCTTGTGTGGTCCATATATGCAACTCAGTAAAATAAATAAAACAAAAAAATTCAGTAATATAGACTCATCTCATAAGATGTAACATACAAACTATGATTTTATCACACTGATTTCTGATGGACAAACAATTACATGGTACAATCCACCCAGAAGATAATAGTAAAGTACCGGTAGCTTAGATGCTTGACATTAACATGATTTTTAGCTCACCTGCCTCTGCCAGGATGAGCTTTTGCCATCACTTGGTGTCGTTCTTCAGTCCGTCATAAACTTTTCATTTTAAGATCTTCCCTTTTAAAACTACTTGACCGATTGGAACCAATCTTCATTAAACATTATCATATGATTTTGACCTTAATTTTAAAGATTACTTGCAGTATTATTGAGATTCGTTTTGTCTCTTTAAGGTGTCTGCAGGGTATTATTTTCCTATTATAGAATTTTGTTAAATTTTCTGCGTAGAAACATATTTGTATTATTGTTCAAAATATAAAATAAAATTTGGGGGTCACCGAACATTTAAGCACAAAAACCGAGATTGAAAATTTCAGGAATTAACAAAGAAATGTAAGGGAATATGATTATACCAGAGGAAAAAATTATAGATTTTGTTCATACTTTACATGTGTTTTAAAATCTTTATATAGTTTACATATAAAAAAATAAAACTTAGGGGTCACCGTTGAAATAAGAGAGATAAATTGCGAAATATTAATTTCTGTAGCGATATCTATGTTAAATTCTTTTATCAAATTATCTCCCTTGCATAATTTCTGTGTTTTGTGAATCTAGCAACAGATTTAAAGCTTGTGTGTTTCAGTTCACCTTTTTGTAATGAAAATGTTGTGAAAGTGATTTGGAATAATAATTTTAAATACTTTGGAACTTCCTTTACATTTAAAATAATTATTTTGTTTAATTTTTCAATGCATGCAACCTAAATGAACAAGTTTTAGACAAAAATGGCATACTAATACCACTGAGACACCTTAACAAGGGATGCTCAAAAAAGTTAAACTTTTGATTTCAGGAGTCAATTATGGATATATTACAGGAAGTATACTAAATAATATTAAAATGAAAATGATCCAAAAAAGTTCTTCCATAGGACAAAATAAATATCAGTTATTTGACCTTGCCAGTCAAGGCAAAGTGACCTATTTCTTTACACACTACCTCTGGACTTAGTGTATATACCTCATACTATTACAGCAAAAATAAAGTTCAGCAAAGTACAACATCTTTAAAAATGTCTTTTTTTGTGTCGCCTGCACAAATAGTGTGGGGCAACATACTGGGATCACTTAAGTGGTCTTGCATCACCGCTGTCATTGGCATTGTCTAATTTGTCTTTATAGTTTGTCCCACTTTTTCGTAACACTTTTGACAGCAACTACAAATCACAGCCACTTGAAATTTTGTAAGTGACTTGAGTATTGGGTTCCATATTGTGCTTATCGAATAGAGGTCTTTCGGACATCTATTTTCTGTTTACCGACATTAAATGTTTTGAACAAACACTAACAATTGTAAAATTTCTGTACACTTTTCTCAGAAACTAGTTCCTCTTTACCAACTTGGAATAGTTTCAACAAGTACTGTTAATAGTAAAAAAAGTCATAACACTTTTCTCATTAACTACAAATCACAGCCATGTGACTTTAGTATGAGGTTCCATATTGGGCTTATCAAATTCAGGTCTGTTGGACATCTACTTCTGTTTTAATGACCTAGAACAACTTAGAAATTTGTGTTTCTCAGATCAAATTTAAACAGTAATGGGGATGACACAAGTCTTCCATGGTTTTACACTTAAAGTCAAGGTAATGGTGACTTAATCTTTTTGTCATATTCAGCAATGACCCAGTGCATATTCATTACCAAATATGAATACACTGTACCTTTAGCCAAAAACAAATATCAATAATTTCACCTTGACATTGAAATTCAAGGCCACAGTCCTCACATTTTTGGCTTACCTATCTGTAGCTGGGGTGAGCTATTGTCATCACTTGGCATCCATTCATAGTAAACTTTCCTTCAAAGATCTTCTCCTCTTGTCTAACCAAACTTAGTTTCAATAGTATTGGTGGTCCCCTTTCCAAATTTGTCTGGGCAGTCTGCACCTTGTCTAAGATTACAGCCAGGAGGTAACTTAGTTCAACATTGGACCCTCTGGGAAAATATATCCAAAGATCTTCTCACCTGAAATTGCTGAGCTAATCAGAACCAAACTAGATCACAATAGTCCTTAGTTAGCCCCTTCAAAAAATGTAAAGGGCAAGTCTGCATCACATCCAAGAAGGCTGCTTGCATGGAACATAGTTTAATCTTGGACCATATGGGAAAACATTCAGAGATCCTCCCTGAAAGTACTAGGCAAATAAACCCTAGTTGCCCCTTTGAACAAGATGTGTTTGTGAAACACAATACCTCCGTTACCAACCATGTCTACCATACAAAATTAATGCTAAAATTGCAATCACTAGAAATTAAGGTTTAGTAGACATTTTTGTGTCACCTGCTGTAAGCAGAGTTGACACATATGGATTACTATCCATCGTCTTACGTAATCGTCGTCGTCGTCATCGTCTTCCTGCGTTGTCTGTCGTTTTTGAATCCACAACTCCTTCAAAACTACTGGTCCGATTCCAACCAAACTTTCAAGATATATCATTCACCTGGTGTAGTTGTGCACCTGATACTTGGAATTTTGATTTTACAGATTTTAGAGGTTTACGGAGCCAAAATTGCTCATTTGTGGGTCTGTCGGTTTTTGAATCTGTAACTCCTTCAAAACTGCTTGTCCAATTCCAGCCAAACTTTCAGGGTATGTTGTTCACTTGGGGTAGATGTGCACCTGATACTTAGAATTTTGATTTTACAGATTTTAGAGGTTTACGGAGCCAAAATTGCTCATTTGTGGGTCTGTTGGTTTTTGAATCTGTAACTCCTTCAAAACTGCTGGTCCAATTCCAACCAAACTTTCAGGATATGTTTCTCACCTGGTGTAGATGTGCACCTGATACTTAAAATTTTGATTTTAAAGATTTTAGAGGTTCACGGAGCCAAAATTGCTCATTTGTGGGTCTGTTGGTTTTTGAATCCGCAACTCCTTAAAGACTGCTAGTCCAATTCCAACCAAACTTTCAGGATATGTTTTCCACATAGTGTAGATGTGCACATGATACAAAGAATTTTGATTTTACAGATTTTAGAGGTTCACATAGCCAAAGTAGCTCACTTGCTATTCTGGCTAGTTAAACCTCAACTCCATCATAGCTTTAAGTCAGATTCCAACCAAACTTGCAGGATATGTTGTTCACCTGATCTTGTGGTGCATCTGATACATAATATTTTGATTTTACAGATTTTAAGAGGTTCACTGAGCCAAAATAGCTCATTGGTTAATTTAGTTTGTTAATGTGGTACTCTTTCAGAACCATATTCATATTCCAACCAACCTTTCAGAATATGTTGATCACTTGATGTAATTGTGCACCTGATACCGGGTACTTAAAATTTTGATTTTACTGATTTTTAAGGTTCACCTGGCCAAAAATGGCTCTTCTGTAGTGCAGGCAACACAAGTGTTCCATGGAACACCCATCAATTTTTTACTAAACTCCATTAGATCTATTGACATATAGAATATCAAGCCTCTTGCAATTGTAATTAATGAGCTACAGCAAAATCTTGATTTTGAACTTTTGACCTCAGTGACCTTGACCTTGTGACTGACCTAAGTGAAATTTGAATAATGCTGTTCAGCTTCATATGACTAATATACAGGCCAAATATGAAGGTCCTATCACATCTGGTTGGAAAGATTTAGGCAATGTTACAATTTTCAAATTTGCATTCAGTGACCTTGACTATTGACCTGACTGAAATTTGTTGGTGGATATACAAAATGCTGTTCAGCTTTATTTGACCAATATACAGGCCAAATATGAAGGTCCGAACACTTCTGGTTGAAAAGATATAGGCAATGTTAGAGTTTTCAAATTTGCACCTAGTGACCTTGACCTTTGACCTCACCCATTTTTTCTGGCAGATCTGTATTTACCTTAATTAGTTCTATTCACATATAGAATATAAAGCTTCTAGCACTTGTAATTAACGAGCTATAGCAAAATCTAGATTTTGACCTTTTGACCTCTGTGACCTTGACCTCTGACCTGACCTGACCTTAGTGAAATTTGCATAATGGTGATCAATACACATACCAAATATGAAGGTCCTATTACATCTGGTTTAAAAGTTATGAGCCAGGTTAAAGTTAAGGACATAAAGACAGAGCAAAAAAATATGCCCCCGTTCTAAAGATCCGGGGGCATAAAAATATGTCCTGCAAATCTGCATCACATCCAAAATGGCCTAAAAACATTGCACGAAGGGAAAGCATACAAAGATCTCCTTTTTAACATTGTTCCCTATGAGTCCCTCTGTGAAAACTCATTCAAAAGAGCATCTCTGAAGCTATGTGGCCATTTAGAACCAAACTTGATCACAAGAGTCCTTTCATGGTCCCTTCAAAATGGCTACCAGCAGGGAACATGGTTTAACTTTTGACTATATCATCTAGGCTTCTTTACATAAGTGAAAACGACACCATTTAACATTGGAATTATTGGGCTGTCTATGTAATCCATTGTCCAGGTGAACAATACAGGCTCTTGCGAGCAACACTCCAACATGATGCAGTGCATACACATACTAAATATGAATTCATTAAGCCTCAATGCAAAAATTATTTCAAGGACAACAACTGACTAAAAAAATATCAAACAGTTTACTTTGACCATCAGGGTCAAAGTCTCCGTGACCTTACATGTTTTATACAACACTCAACCAAGACCCAGTGTATATACTTACCAAATGTCAATAAACTTAGCCCATTACAAGGTTGCAATAGAAGTCATATTTCTTTCATTCTTCCAGAATCAGCAACTAATAATCTTTCAAAAATTAATGATAAAATACAGCAGACTGACAAAATTTGAAGTATTTCTTGGAAATACGATGTAATTCAATGTTATTGAAATACGTAGAAAGCAGCCAGAGCATCACTAGCTTCACTTATTATTCAGTATTGTCACAAGTTGAACATGTCAGTAAACAGGAATATACTATAATGATTCTACCTGACCAAGTTGCTCATGCATAAAATGTAGGTCACAGAGAACAATCAAATCATGCATTGTAGTTGTCATCCCATAATGCATCATACATACCAATATATTTGATGTAGGACAAATTGACTTTATGAATTCCACAAAAGCAAGTGGGCTCATGCATGAATTCATTAATGAATTCATGCATCAGTTTGTAAAACTATCATACTTACCAACCTCAAATTCTGCTGTGGAGGGTCATTTAGGTATAAGATGACCCACAGCTGATGCCAGCCTCGGAACTTTAAGACAATACAATAAGACATACCTTTTCGGAAGAACTAGCTCAAATTGTTGGCATATTCATACACCAAAAGAAATTTCCTTTGCTCACAAAAACTGCAACATTGAAATAAATATGTATGACAGTAAATTGTCAAAAACAGAGTTTTACTTTGAAAATATAGCACCTTATGACCGAGCATTTGAACGCACCACCAGTACTTTCAGTGGTTGGCAGGTATGAAAGTTCCTAAAAGGTATTTCTTATTGTATTGTCTTAAAGTTCCAAGTCTGGCATCAGCTGCATGTCATCTTGTCAATATGATTCTTACTCAAATCAAACATTTGGTAGAGGAACAAAATATTAACATGCCCAACTTAATCTAGTTTCAAGTTTTAAAGACCAGTGTTAAACCAAGTTCCATGTTGAATGCCATCTTGTATTTTTCATTGGTTCTCATCTCATAATTCTTAGAAGACTATCATATTTAATACCATGATTAAAATTGCCTTCACATTATAAAATAGTTACACAGCAGTTTACATGTACATGTATTTCCAGCAAGTTCTTATGTGTAACTAGGCTCTGTAGTAGTGGCCAACTTAGATTTAAGATTGGAATTCAGATCATACATTGGTTAGTAGTCGAGGAATGTAGTTACCATTTAGAACCTCAAAGAGGATGAGGACACATCCTGCAAAACGTACATGCAGGGTAAAACAACAAAATACCTCAACTGCAATTAATTTGGAGTTCCACAGACAGACATTTTGACAACTTAGGCAACTTCAATGCAGAGGGTTTTGTTACTGCTTGTTTACATATGCAATGTATATTGTTTATTAATTCAGAAATGCCACATGTCTGCTTTTGAAATCTAATGTACATGCAGCTCTTCAAGTTTTTAATACATGTATTTAGACATAAACAGGTGCATTTGATTCAGAAACAGGATCTTAAAAGCAGGGGGAGATGAAGACGGTAAAAGCATCTTATTTAAGCATTTACTACAACTATCTGATTTGTGGTAATAATTTACATATAGGCTTCTTTCATTGCGATACATGTAGGCTTCTTGTATTCTTCATTTTCCTCGGTAATTTTCATCCAATCATTAGAGAAACAGTTTCCAAATCTTAAACA
>MJUU01069984.1:97808-109149 GCA_002080025.1 Modiolus philippinarum
AATCTTGCATTTATTGTTATTTTTTAATAGTTTAGTATTCTGACATTCTGGTTCCAATGTTGTGACAAAGATATAATTTCTATCCAACATATAACTTACAGATATTCTCTTCTCAAATTCATCTGATGGATGGATAGGGATAGTTCCTCCTTGTTTACCAAACTTTCTTTCTAATGACTTCTGTACACTTTCTAAAATTAGAAATTTACATGTTAACTAAAATAATATCCTCAGATTCTCATTTATCATGTTAATAAATGTACAACATAACACCCCCTCCCTAAGCTGATGTAAAATAGATCAATAATTATTATATGTATACACACACATGATTACTGAAGTACAATTCTAGCTGTCTGTCAACATAATGAATCAATTAAACTAATTTACTTCTGTACTTATAACTGTAAAACAATGAGAACAAGAGCCTGTATCATCCACCTGGACCTTGACTAACATAGACAGTTTAAGTTAAAGAGGCCAAAGTTAAACTAGGGTCCCAATAAAAGTATTTCAAAAGGGCCCAACTTTGTTCCCTGCAGGCAACAATGTTGGATAAAGTGCAGACCTGAAAAACACCCTTTTTTTAACCAAAGGACTATTGTGTCTAAGTTTTATTCCAATTCATTTGAGAGTTTCTTGGTTGAATATTTTTTAATGTGTTTTCCCATAGGGTTCAATGTTAAAATATGTTCCCAGTGGATGGCTAGTTTTGATAAAGTGCTGACATGAAAAACACTTTTTTCGTAGGAGACCATCTAAAGACTTTTGTGGTCAAGTTTGATTCAAATTGGCCTCACAGTTCTTGAAAGCATTTTCTCATAGTGTCCAATATTGAACTATGTTCCCTGCTGGCGGCCATCTTGGATATAGCATGGACATGAAAAACATCCTTTTACAGGGCACCACCGAAGTTTTGTTCAAACTGGCCCAGTAGTTTCAGAGGAGAATATCTTTGAATGAAAAGTTTTCACCAGACACAGAGCTGCCAACTTCATTTTTTATACGACCGCAAAAAATTTGAGGTCGTATAATGGTATGGCGCTGTCGTCAACGTCATCCTTGTCGTCTGCAGACACTTCTTGTTTTTGATCAATAACTTAAGTTCCAGTTGATCAATCCTTACAAAATTTTAACACAGTGTACCTTGTCACAAAAGAAAGGCTGGGGAGGGTTTTGCTTATTTTGGCCCTGCCCATTTTTGAAAAAAGGACCAAAAAGGACAAAAATTTGGTGCTTTCACATACTGGCTATAGAATATTTATCAGATTTTGATTTAGTGTGTTCCTTATTTAAATTCCCTATCTGTAGTATGCGAACGGATTTTATGTGGCACGTACCATTCATGAGATAAATGGGGCCAAAAAGGAGCAACTTTCAGAATTTGATTTTTTATGCAATTTTTTTGCAATAGCTTCCTTGTGAAAAATATAGCACTGCACCATCAGATTTTTGAAAATGAGCTATGAGGCACCAAACTGGGCCAAAATTGCATATTTGCAGATTACCTAAAATCTGTATTTTTTATCCGATTTCAAAGGGATTTTTTTTCATCGGATTCTTTTTGTTGTAAGCTCTCAGTATTATTCAAAACTGATTTGGCATAGATCTTACCATTTCTGAGCTATAAGCGGTCAAAGGGGCCAAAATTGCAATTTTTAAAATTTTTGAAATCTTTATTTTTTATCAGATATTGATGGGATTTTTTTCTTTGGAATCATCCGACTATAAGCTTTCGGCAAGTTTGCCACAAGATTTGACATAGGTCTTACCTTTTTAAGCTCTGTGGGGTCAATGGGGCCAAAATTGGAATTTTCCTTAATATGTTAAATCTTTGTTTTTCATTTGATTTCAATGAGAGTTCTTTTCACATAAGGTTTAAGTAGTATGGTCACAGATTTGGCATATCTCTTGCCCTTTCTGAGCTATAAGGGCTGGCCAGGGCCAAAATTGCAGTTATTCAGATAGTGTGTGTCCAGGTAATTTATTTGTCAAGGTCCTTATTGTGTCCACCAAATTACCGTGTCCACATTCATTTTAATTTACACTAGTTCAAATTTTTGTGTTTGACATGCTGCAGTCATATCATGCTGCGCTCGGCGTAGCCCTTTATTGGTCATCAGGAGAATGGGAAAACTTTTTCGTGAATTTTCAATATTTTGGAGGGAGGCTCCTAAAATTGTAAGATAATTATGATGCCTGTCTTTATTTATTTAAGAATGGCCATTTAAATGATGTTTCCAAGCACCAGAATTCAGATGAATTAGATTATATTTGGAAAAGCAATTACTCATTGTGGCTTTCAAATTAGCAACGCTGTGGTTGTTGTCTTCAGCATCTTCTTTCGACATTTTCTACTGCTTTTACATGTACATATGTCCTCCCACAGGAATGACAAACAAAGCACAAAATTATTACATGCATTTATGGTGGAGGATACGCATGCTGTTCTATTAATTATTTTCTAGATCCGATAAAGGAAAAACGAAACGAAAGAAATTTATGGGATTTTCGTGGGAAACGAAATTCAGGAGAAAACAATACAACTGCGGGAGGGCAGGAATTGAGACAGAAAATTGGTAGGCTCACGCCAAAATCATGAGGGTTGGCAGCTCTGCAGACAGACATACTGATGGACAGATGCAAAGTGATTACAAAAGCTCAGGTGAGCTCAAAATGGTAGCTTGTAATATATGTAAAGTATATAATAATGTTCCAGAAAATGACTTCTTTAGATTTTACAAAGAATTAAGAAGTCATTTAGAATTTTCCTAGATTTGATTATGAAAGTGTTGAAATCTTATGCAATACCAAACAAACTGACATAATCCTTCATACACTGAAACCAGCATAGTTCTGCATTTGTAAACCAAATATTCTTAACTGCAATAGCTCAAACACCAGGGATGTTGCAAACCCTTTTTGATGTCCCTCTGTTCAAGTTTAAATAAAGTTCTACCTCGGAAGCTTGAATGCCCCCCTAACTTGATCTGTTTCTATAAGTCCCTTGGGTGTTTGATGTATTGAAGTTCGACTATGAACACTTACCAAGGAGGTAGTAGTTTGAGTCTTTTTCATATTTGAATGTTAATCTTCCATAACTGACATGGTTCAGATTTTTAAGCCATTCAAAGTACGAGACTGTGACACCACCAGCATTTATATATAAATCCTAAAATATAAACCAGTATTGATAACAACTTTGTAGAAAACCATCTTTTAATGTTTACTTTCAACCTTCCTCTCAAAAACAGAAAAATCTGCTGTACATTTGTTCAAGCAAGCAAAGGAAATTTCTTGACCAAAGCTGGACCTGCAGGACTGTTTTTGCGAAAAACTTGAATGTGTGTGTTATGATTTCTCTTACTCAACTTTTATCCATTCAGATGTTAGTCAAATGTTGTGCATGTGCATTTTTATAATCAGGCCTGGGTACAATTTACATAGTTTGGCAATTTTATTGAAAAACAGTAGTTTTACAGTTTGAATCCCTGATGAAGTGTTTTCTATTTGCTTGAGGGTAAAAAATGTGCATAAAGTGAAAATAAATCTTGCTGGTTTCTTGGTTTGACAAAATCATCAATATTTTGCAAATTCTATTTCTCACACACTGTTCAACATTTATGCTGAATCATTAATAACATCCACTGTAACTTCAATTCACTTTTTTAGTTACTATGCTAACTCAACTAGACAATAATTGTATTACATAATATGTTTTTGAACCATACATAAAAACCAAATTCTACTGGTAATACTTGATAAATATTAACAGAAATATTTGAAGGGATATCATGTACCGTATTCCTCATATTAAGTGCCCTGTCACGGTAAGTGCCCCCACCCTTAATTTCGTTTGAAACAGTCCAGTTTTCATGTTTTACATTTGTTTTTCAGTACAAACAGCTGATCAAATGTGAATTCCTTCTTTATCTTATCTTCTGTGTGTCACAGACTTTGATAGTTAAAGCAATATTACAATGATTGCATTGAGTACTTATGAAAGATCGCAGGTTTTTGTTGTAAGAGTTTTGTTTTTGAACACTGTTTGATTTGTTTTTAATAAGCCCCCCCCCCCTTCAAATTTTCTAAGCATCCTGGGCGCTCAATACAAGGAATAAGGTACTAGGAATAATTTACAAATGACTTACAGGTATTACAAGTATATTTCTTTCATGGAATATTTTGTCCGCTCCCATTGTAGTTGGTCCATTGGCACCCTCTGCTATTATCTGCAAAATACAAGTATATATATTTGTATTTAAAATTACTAAATGCCATCCAGTACAACAGAAAAAGTGATTTTAAAAAATTTAAATTGAGATCATTGTTGCATTGAAGGTTTGCAAGAAAAGTTTGTAAAAATCAAGATGGTGCAAAATTTGTTTTAAATCTTTTTCTTTGTTTGCTTTTTGTTTTTGTGAGTTGGTTTAACTATACAAATCTATAAAAATACCTTAGCTTGGACTAAATGTGCATTCTCTTTTGTAAGCTGTCTTTCACTAGCAGCTGGTACTAATATATCACATTTTTCCAATAACAAATCACCCTCGTATTCCTGAGCACCAGGGAAACCTTTGATTGTACCATTTTCCTACAACAAATACATGTCTGCTTTAAGTATGAAGTAACATATACAACAGAACCCAAAATTTCCACCCATTGGCATGCCTGGGATAGCAATTACTTGTTAACTTATGTCAGAATACAATGTACATTTTTAAACAAAATCCATCAGAATAAACAAGGCTTGCAAAGCTGAAACTAAAAGATTCTGCAGATTTTTTTACAAAAAAGATACATCCCAAACTGAGAATTTTTACTGTTAATAGAAGCTAAGAGAAAATTACCATCCCTGGGGGTAAAGCAGTAAAAGTAGGACACTTTATACTAGGCTGGCACAAGAAGGCTTGTACCAGCAAGAACAGTTAGAGTAAATTTTCCTGTGGGTGTAATTTTCGCTTATTTCGCATTTGAGAGTTTTACTCGAACATAACCCCCACGGAAATTACACGTTTTACAGTCAAATTTCAAAGATCCGCGAATATTACAACCACGCGAAAGGTTCTGGTATGGCACTTCGCAAAATTAACCTCCTGCGAAAATAACCATGTTTACACTATAACTAAAGATGGTCAACAGTTTCATATAAAGTAGATTTAAAGGATATTGAGACAACTTTGTGTCCAACTAAAAATTTGTATCTACTTATTTGGGTTTGATTGGTATTTTGTATGCGATTTAAAACGCTATCATGATGGAGAAATTTTCAAACAGACCAATACAGCTTGCGCCTACAACAAGACCAGGTAATAGAACAGTTAGGGTAAATTTTATTAGTAAACAAGAACTGTCCGACTTTTAATGTTGTCAGACTTAAGCTTCCTCACCCAAACCCTACTAAATCTTTGAGTGGGAGAATGAAATAGTTCTTACAAATTCTGTTGTTTTTTTTTTTTGAAATCTCTGTCAATATTAACCAAGTTATTTCTTTATTTTTATGCCATTAAATAAATCTTAATGAGTCTTAGCAAATTTGCAAGAAGGAAAATACAATAAACTGAAATAATTTCCAGTAATATGATTTAAGTACATTAATTCAAGTTCAATAGCCACAATCTTATCCTTGTCACTGAAGTCATCATTGGCTGTCCATGTCAGTTTTAAGAGTTTAAAATAATGATCACATTCATAAAATTTTAGATATACAATAACAACTAATAAAACAAAAACAAGTATGGACCCAAATTGATGTCTCGCCCGTCCCTACTTGGTCACAAAATTGATGTGAAAACTAAAACTGACAAGATCAGAAAACTTAACATGTTCGCTAGAATGTGAAATTGGGGTAAGTGACAAAAGCAATATAGCACACTGTCATGAATCATCCAAAACTAAGACCATGAAAATGAGGTCAAGGGCTAAAGCCAAATAGCAGGCTGTCATGTTCCATCTAAGACAACCAACAAACCAAATATTATTGACCTTACATAGATAGATATTAGGAATCTTAACATGATCATTGGACCGTGAAATTTAGGTCACAGACAAAAGCCATATAGCAGAGTGTCATGTACTACCTAAGACCAACCTATATACCAAATATCATTTACCTACCACTTATAGTTACTGAGAAAATGACCTACTCACAAAAACTTAACATGCTCACTGGACTGAGAAATTGAGGTCAAGGACAAAAACCATATAACAAACTGTCATGTACTACCTTAGACCAACCTATATACTAAATATCATTGACCTACCACTGACAGTTACTGAGAAACTAATCTAAGCACAAAAACTTAACATGTTCCCTGGACTGTGAAAATCAGGTCACAGACAAAAGCCATACAGCAGACTGTCATGTACTACCTAAGACCAACTTACATATTATATATCATTGACCTACCACTAAAAGTTACTGAAAAACTAAACTGAGCACAAAACTTATCATGTTCACTGGACCGTGAAATTGAGGTCATAGACTAAAGCCATATAGCAGACTGTCATGTACTGCTCAAGACCAACCTATAAACCAAATATCTTTGACCTACCACTTATAGTTACTGAGAAAATGACAGAATCACAAAAACTTAACATGCTCACTAGACCGTGAAATTGGGGTCAAGGTCAAAAGCAACATGACAGACTGTCATGTCCTACCCAAGACCAACCTACATACCAAATATCATTGACCTACCACTTATAGTTACTGAGAAACTAAACTAAGCACAAAAACTTAACATGTTCATTGGACCGTGAAATTGAGGTCAGAGACAAAAGCCATATAGCAGACTGTCATGTACTATTCAAGGCCAACCTATATACCGTACATCATTGACCTACCACTTATAGTTACTGAGAAAATTACCTAATCACAAAAACTTAACATGAAAGTTTACGACACCGCCGCTGCCATACTTTGTACGCATATGTCTCGCTTTCCACGCCTTTCGTCGCGGGCAAGACAATTACAATTTTATAATCTTCCAACTCTCTGGGACTAATACCATCTGGGTTGTAGATACTACAATCAAGTTCCTTAACTCCAACACATTTAGCACCAGCTCTGTGTAAGTATCTCATGCTGTGTAGACCTACATTTCCAAATCCCTGAAAAATATAGATTTGAGACCATAAAATGAGCAACTGATGCCTTAACATTTACAAATGCAATACCGCTATATCCATTCTAAAGAAACTACAATAAAAGATGTTTAAAAATTCTCAACAGACTAACATTACTTTGCATGATACTTGACTAGTATTATCAAAATTATAAAGTGCCAAGGTACATAACTCCAGCACTTCCTTTACCTCTCAACCAACAACTTTAACACCAACTTTAAAGACAGCGTTTTAATTCTTTTCACAAATCATTGTAATAAACCAAAAATCGTGAAGATTTTTTAAGTTTACAGGAATATAATTTATTTCGATGGTAACTTCTAAATTCAAAATCAAGTCCACCAAGAATTCAATTGTTATCAAATAAGTTGTAAAGTCTGAATGCAATTTATTGTACAAATTATTAGCCATAAACCCCAAAAATTGCACATGTTCTGGTTTCAAGGGACATAAATCTTGATCAGTTTAAATCTTAAAAACTTCATGAGGTACTTTACGAAAAAAAAAACCACATAAATAACACGTGTACTGTGGAAGTACTTTTATTCGTGGACATCAATTTTCGTGGTTTTCATAATTTTTACTATTTCGTTGGTTTTATAATTCGTGGTTTCGAATTCAATGCATTAAAACCCTACGGAAAAATGCATTTCATTGGGAACTTAATTTCATGGTTGAAGCGAACCACGAAATCCACGAAAATTGGAACCCAATGAACAATAGTACTTTCACAGTATTTCATACCATCAACCTTGAAGTTAATACAAACAACTTTTAATGGTCTCTCATTAATTAACACTAGAACTTTTGTAACTGCAATAGTTACAACCAGAAAATACTGCCATACAATAAAATAGCATGCAATATGAAGAGACAAAAGCTTTGGTATATACATTGCTGTATGAATATTAGGATGTTCATTCATTCAAAGATAAGGTGTTGTATACAAAGCAGAACATTTTTATACTTTTGCACAACCTGATTTCTATCACCTTTTTATAAGAGTTCACAATTTGGTGCATTAGTTCTGAGTGTATTGTTTGTGATGTGCAACTCATACCTTTTATTGTGTTTTTCTCCTTTTTGTCATGTTTACGAACTTTGGCTTATGTGATGAAGTATATTTTGTTCTGTCTGTACTATACTGTAATTGTTTTCAAATCTTAAATTATTGTGACAGAAACATACCTGGATGATGAATGTTTTGTCATTAAATCCTGGAGTTAAACCAATCATACTGGTATAACTAGCTTCCATGATGAAATTCTCTATTCCATGGAAGACTCCCTAACAACAGACAAACAAGTATATATTATTTAAATTTCATAACCATAATAAAAGAAAATTCATTCGGAGTTCATAAACTGACATTATTGATAACTAGAGGCTCCCAGAGCCTGTATCGCTCACCTGGCTTTCAGTTGCCACAATGAGGGTAACATTTTAAGTTAAACAGTACTTAAGTCTCTCAAAACTTTGTTAGCTCAAACACCACCAATATCTTGAACTGTATTTAAAGTCTGATCTTGTATTACTATATTTCTTTGTTGTGCTTTTTTGACAAAAATGTTCTTGCTTATGACCACTTTCAACACCAGTTTTGAAGTTGAGACATAATTTTGTAAATGGAGGTCAACAACAATTTTTAAAACTGCCACATCAATATTTATTTGGAAACCAAATTTCATTAAAATAGGAAAATGTTGAATTTTCCCGCCTTTTAGGTGGCCATTTTGAAAATGGCGGTCAACAAACAATTTTCAACACACCTTTTAAAGTCGCACCATCAATAGTGCAGCGGCTAAGTCAATAAAAGTGGCTTAGGAGTTTAATGCACTCTCCTAACACACAGCTAGTTTTTATATATTGTAATCTCTGATGTGTCTACTTTCAATTTCAAGAGGTCGTCTATGATTCGTACGGCACGA
Source organism: Modiolus philippinarum (assembly GCA_002080025.1). Classification (NCBI taxonomy): domain Eukaryota; kingdom Metazoa; phylum Mollusca; class Bivalvia; order Mytilida; family Modiolidae; genus Modiolus; species Modiolus philippinarum. The sequence continues at coordinate 106,865 of MJUU01069984.1, forward strand.
TTTTTGTAAAATTCCCATTGAGGAGTGGTTATTTTAAACTTGTTTGCTTTTTGATTTTAGACCCACGCGATCTTATTTTATAAAATGTTGCAACCTATTTAATCTAAATAATATGAATTATTTACATGACATTTTTTTGCAATTTCAACATTTTAGGTTTTTTAATTCCGATTTTTTGTCTCGTCTGCGACGAAAGTCACTGAAGGCGAGACATAGGTNGTGACAAATGATGTGTCGAACACTTTATTGAAACCTAAATAACTTTGAAAGTATATTACTTATATGCACCATCTTTTGTCCACAGGTAGCTGATAGTGTGAACTTTCCAGCATCGCATGTTTCAGATGACCTTGACCTTGTCTTCATGGTTCTATGACTTCATAAAAATTGCGACATAGTTTCACAAACAAGATGATTTCTCTGAATTTGTAATACAAAGATCGATTGTATTTAGTAATTGTTGTATCTAAGTCGGTACGCGCCAGTCTGCTGCTCGTACATTGACCTCGACATCATTGTATGGTTCAATGACTTTGTAAATTTCCCGACAGTTTTACATTCAAGTCAATTTCTGAGGCATTTTAGTGTAAAGACATACATTATCTTGCTACAACTTTGCGGGGGTATGCCAGGCTGACACCTGTCATGTAGCCTTGACCTCGATTTCATGGTTCATTGACTTTTATCACTACTTTTTCAATTATTTAGCTACAGCACATTAAAAGCATCACATTTGGTCTATTGCTACATCTAGGTTGGTGCTTGCCAGTTTCATACCTGTTATGTAGCCTTAATATCAATCTAGGGTTCATTGATTTTGTTCATTTCTCTGTAACTAGAACACTTACAGGCATTATATTGGGTTTTTACTACACTAGCCGGGCACATGCAAGTATGACACCTTTCATTTAATTAAAGTTGCTTGCAAGAACAAATTGCCTACACCTAAATATGTAATTGGTCCAAATGCATATGACAAATAATTATCATTGTCCTATATGCGATTTAGATGAATCCGAAGAAACGGAACATTATATGTTGAGATGCTGAGCATTTCGGCATATAAGAATAAATTATTTTGATATCTAACATTTTTGTTTCTGATACTGATCTTTAATTGATTCTGTTATATATGCAATTCCTTAAATAATGAGCATTTTAAAAATATTTCCTGGTGTACATTGTTGTATATATTGAATTTTTATTCTATTGATTTATAATTCGGGTTTGTCGTAATGCTACTTCCTGTTTGCCGATATGTTGAAGTTTTACTATAACAGACTCTGGATGAGAAATTTTCGTCACAGCTTTCTCAGCTTGTTTACGTTGGAATTATTTCATATTTAATCAGAAGCATGATTATAATGAGTTGTAACGTGTATGTTGTTTTCGGATCTGTCGTAATGTTTCTGTTTGCAAATAGGTTGAAGTTTTAATATTACACACTATGGATGAGACGTTTTTTTTAGCTTGTGTATGTTGGAATAATTTCATATTTGGTCAGCAGCTTGATTATAATGAGTTGTTACATGTAAGCTATTTTCGGGTCTGCCGTGTTGCAACTACGAAGTTTTATTATAACAGGCTATGGATGAGAAATTTTTGTCACAGATTTCTCAACTCGTATACGTTGGAATGATTTCATATTTGGTCAGAAGCTTGATTATGATGAGTTGTAACGTGTAACTTTTTTCGGGTCTGCAGTGTTACTACATCCTGTTTGCCGATATGTTGAAATTTTGCTATAACACACTATGGATGAGAAATGTTTGTCGCAGTTCACTTGAATTGTATGGGTGGAAATAATTTCAAATTAGGACTGGAGCTTTAAAATAATGAGTTGTAGCGTGTAAGCTATTTTGAGGTCTGCCGTATTGTGGGAATGATATCAAATTTTTGGACAGGAGATTTATAATAATGAGTTGTAATGTGTAAGCCATTTACAGGTCTTTTGTGCATGCACTTCCTGTTTGCTAATTCTTTGATGTTTAACCATGAGTGATCTAATGCTGTATTACCACTTCCTGTTGTCTTGGCTTGTATGAGTGGGGGCGATTTCAAATTTGGTCTGGACAACTGTTTATAGAATTGTATTACGCTTTGGAAGAGGGGTATTCATTTGTGGTACAGCGGACCACATAACTTCTAGTTTGTGGTCAAATCAGAACATACAAGCTCTTATCCGCTTCACTGGGTTATACACACTGAAGTATGACGAGACATCTGGCAAGTCTTTTCTAAAATCGGGCAAGCTGTAGTTCTTGCTAGCACTGTCGTTGATTCCA
>MJUU01069984.1:184923-196323 GCA_002080025.1 Modiolus philippinarum
GGGGGGGTAAGGGGTTAAAAATCATATTTTTTTTAATTTTCAGTCTATAGAATATGTCTGCAAGTACAAGAAAATTTGATTGTATTAATTAAAAAATTTCAAAACTAGTGAGTCTTGGACGTTTTCAGGAAATTAACCAAAGTTGGTACCAGAATAAATTCTGAAAGCTTATTTCTTATCTAAAGACTACTATATGCAACAATTCTACATTGAATTAAATTTCCAAAGTTCCAATTTGTTTAAGCATTGGTAACAAAATATGGACCAAAAAAAGAAAATTTAGCAAAATTCATTGATGTGGAAAATATAGGTCAAGGTGACTTCATTCTGGTATGGATATTGGTTTACTGCTGAAGTTGTAACCACTTACATACCATCATATTTCTATGGCATGTAGGTGCTGAGATATAGTACAAAAAAGCTACAAGTCCAACTAATGGCAAAATACAGAAAAATTGGAATTTTTTTTCAAAAATAAACTTGGGATTCAATACTGAAGTTGCATTGAATAATGTGTCAAAATTTAATTGACATTGAGTAAGATTTAGGAAATTTAATGAAGTTCAAAAAAAGTTTAAACAGATGGGTAAACCAAATGTTGATGCTGACGCCAAATCACTTGTTGTTATGTCTCTCCTTCTCGACATTCCCCAGAGGCAAACAAAAAAACTAGATTTGACTATGATTGTCTCTTCTTTACCGGGGCAATATACATTGTATAGTGATCATATGGTTTCTGTTTGTTATTCTGTCCGTCTTTTGAGTACATTCCTTGTTTCAGCAACTCATTGGCTGATCCAAGGGTTGGAACCCCACACTTTTCTGGATTTTTTTTTTTTAATTTCATGCAGAATTTAGATAATAACGATAGAAAAAGTGTGCAAAGCTTACTAATTATATACCTCTGCTCCCCATTGATTCCAGAAATTAAAAAGAGAAGTCGCATAGCTAAAATCAATTATTATATAGATTGCGGTGAAGGATTGAAATTTCTCAGTGAAATAAAAGTGATAATTAACTGTGAAATTATTTTCCATAATTTCACTCTAGGAAGTGACGTCGCAATAGACGTTGTCATCGTCGTTGTTAAGTAAACGTCTCAGTTGATTAATATTGAAAACGTAGTTCATGCAATGAATCTTAAAATAAACCACCAAATATATTACAGAATAAGATCTATATAATAAAAACAATAACTAATCCTATATTCTGATTATCGAAAATATTCAACTCATGATCGAAAACGTTGTAATTCACTCATGCGCTGCGTGCATTCGTGAATTACTGCGTTATTCGATCATTCGTTGAATATTTTGCGATAATCAGAATCTCGGATTAGTTATATCCTCGTCTATTCGGTTTTCGACCTACTAAATTTCGATTGTGACGTCATAATTTTGGTTGAAATAGCACGTTAAGGTCGAATACTTAAGTGGGTCGAAAATAGGATGTTTGACGATGGTATAAATATTACTAAGTGAGCGCACAAAATATGGCAATATCCACTGAACAAAATTTGAAATTGTCAGCGAATTTCACCATGTGATCTAGGAGGAGTTGTACAGGGGGAATCCAGCCTTCCAAAAAGGGAGGTTCTAGTGGATTGTTTTGCAATGTGTAAAATTTTTGACATGATAATTATTTAAATTTACCTGCAATGTGGCCTTGCAATCGTCCAGTAGTACTTTGTTTCGATGTTCCATCACAAAAAGACAAATCTAACTGTTATGTTGTCGAAAAAGTGGCATTCACTGGAGTTTATATCTTGTTCATCATCCAGGCAGCCATTTTTGTTGACGCCAATGACGTCACTTATTTTCCATTTGTACTGAGAGATGGAAAACGACATGGAAAATAAACCTTAGCTATTCCATCTAGCATTGATGATCGATAAAATTGGTAAACAGCAGTCACCTGAGTTGTACATACTAGGGATATCACTGTAAAATCATTTAAAAACAGTTAGGATCCAGAAACTAGATCGTTTTTATAGCTCAGATCCTCGTGGTTTTGCCAACTTAGTCTTCATGAATTTTGGGTGGATGTTGTACTTCCCTTTTATTCTGTTATTTTTTTTAAACAGATTTTGATTAAACCAGACAGAAAACTATTAACTGGGGTGTACTGGGCAAGTTTTTCTTTGCACGTGAAACTGGGACTAATATTAGTTAATGTTATTCCCAGCGTGAAACGACTGTCCACAGTACGATGTTGAAGTGCACTCTGTAAATAGATCTACACACCTGTCTTTAGAGTCAAGCATTTAGTGCATCAATCACAGAAGATGTTGTGTTGATGTGATTTTACATTTTTTGTAAAAAAATCAACAATAATAATCCTTAAGATTGCCACATATTTATGAATCATAGGAGTGTATAATTACCTCCCTTTATTAAATGATGGAACGATAAGTTCTGCAATTTTCTGTTCATATTTTTGAAGAAGTTCAATTTATAATAATCAATATTTTGCTAAAAATTTTATTTACTTCCAATAAACAAATGTAAAAAAGGAATATATCAAAGCTGCATAAGTAATTTGCAACTTTTAAATTTTTGTTTGTACCATTTGCAGACACTAATAATACAGCTACTAATCATGTATGTTCACGTGGTATCGTGAAATGGTGAGATCTGAAATAACTTTCAAGCTTATGTTCAAGGTGCTATATTTTTAATAATTTGCAGGAAATGGTCCAGGGTCTGGATTGTTGCATATAGGCATGCTACATTAAAGTAATAAGGAGGATTAAAAAATAACACAATTTTATCCATATTGAATTATTGTCTACAGCTTCAGTCTACAAAGTCCTGTGTGAAAGGGTCTTATTGAATAAGGTTATACCAAATTTTTAATACATATATATCATTATTGTGTGAATTCAAAAATGTATATCTTTTCGGAATTGTTCCAAGAACATTTGCAATCATATAAGCAGAAAAGTAGAGCAGTTTTGAAAATTCTATATTTTTGTCATAAATTTTCTAAGTCCAACTTTCCATTCAGATTCCATGTGAAATATTTTCTAAGTCCCCTTTCCATCTCGTTTCCATGTGAAAAATATTCTAAGTCCTACTTTCCATCATATTTCCATGTGAAAAATTTTCTAAGTCCTACTTTCCATGTTGTTCAATCAACTTTCCATGATGAACCAGACTTTTTTCCATCTCGTACATGGAAAATAACATGGAAATTTTCAGATGGAAAAAAATTCCATGTAGTTTTTAGAAGTTCCATGTCATTTCCATGTCACTGAGATGGAATCCATGTCATTTCCATGACATCGACATGGAATTCCATGTGTTTTCCATGGAAACCATAAACTGAGATGGAATATCTAGAGATGGGACTTAAGTGATGTCTGAGAAGAATCCTAAGAATCTTTTGGCCTAACACCATATCAAATCAGGAATTATACAGGAGAACTAACGCCACTCCTCTTTCACTTGAAATGAAGAAACGACGGTGGCCATGGATAGGCCACATCTGTAAAATGCACCCAAATGCCATCCAGCGGGTTGCTCTAATGGACACCAACTGGTAGGAGGAAGAGAGGAAGACCAAAAGAAACATGGAGAAGATCAGTTGAGAAGGAGATGAAGGAAAAGAATTGGACATGGGGACAATTCCAACACTGGTCCCAAGACAGACAGGCATGGCGGTCTCTGGTAACGGCCTTATGTGCTATCCAGCACGAAGAGGATTAAGTAAGTAAGTAAGTACTTAGGTGGCGGATTTCCAAGATGATTAACGTATTTTATTTGCAATTCTTCAAAGAACATACCAATATTCCTTTAGTAACACCTATAAACTCCTTCTAAACTCCTGTCTTTTGTCTGCTAATCAATTACTCAACTTTCTATAGAATTCTATTGTATACCAATTTGTCATCACTGGAGTATCAAGGTAAACCCCTCAGGCAGTACAAATTGGTATACAATAGAATTCTATAGAAAGTTGAGTAATTGATTAGCAGACAAAAGACAGGAGTTTAGAAGGAGTTTCCGCCACTGTGGGTATACCCATTTGAAAGCCATTTATGTAAAAAAAAAAGATTCTCCTCCAATCTTCTGAAAAATAAAGGGCCGACAGGAGAATTTTGAACAAAAGGAAAATAAAGGGCTATGTACCACCCAGACAAATCAAAAAGTCCAAAGGCCTTGCATTGGGTCAGGCAAATAAGGAAAAGCAGACCAAAGATAAATTTACAGGACCTACAGTTTCATCGCAATAGATAATGTCAATTTTTTACCTGACATACGGTCCTGTTGGGTGGAAATATTTGCCAGACCGACTCAAGTTTTGCCTGATTTGTCCTTCTGTCAGGCAGATTTCGATATGTCTGCCCGCCCGCATCACCAAACCAATAGCCGAGTTCAACTTCATTGCAACTCTGCTAAAAATTCCGTGGTGCAGTGCTTGTCAATTTTTGCATACAGAATCCACTGAAAAAACTGCATAATAATCAGACAATGTTGGACAAAAAATAATTTTTTTTTTGAGATTTGGGTCCATTTATCCCATGAACTGTACATGGGATCTGAAATCCATTGGCATATTATAGACTGGAAATTTTCTCAGCGGCACACTGAATGAAACCCCATCAAAACTTGATATATAATAAATATTCCTGGGTTGATTTACCAGTAGAAATAAATTGTCAACTTGCTAATCGGACAAGTCACAAATCAATATTACTTGCCTTTCCACTTTCAGAATTAAAAATAAATAAAATTTCAACCTGACAAGCAGACTAGTCAGCATCAAATTTCCATCGGAAAATATGTGAAAACATCCAATATAGCCCTTTTTGGCCCTTTTTTTAAAAACCAGCCAGACTACAATAATCAAAAATATTAAAAGTCTTCCTTTTTTGCCAAGGAACATGGTGTTAAAATTTCATAATGATCGAATAACTAGAACTTAAGTTATTGACCCAAAAAAAGTCTACAGACGACGATAACAAAGGGTCATAGCTAAATACGAGGTCGTTTAAAAAATTAGCAATAAGTGTGGATCCTAATAATTTTCTGGACCCTCCCTTCTTAGCCTCTAAATTGATGTGAAATCTATATCTGACCTAATTAGAAACTGAACATGCTCACTAGACTGTGAAATTTGGGTCACTGATTAAAGCCATATACATGTACATGTAGCAGGCCAAACATACTACCCAAGTCCAACCCATATAGCAAATATCATTGACCTACCATCAATACATCATGAGAAACAAGATATGCTCACTAGACCACGAAAGGCATATACGTGATATGGCAAACTGTCATGCACAACCCAAGACCAACCAACATACAAAATATCATTGACTACTACTGAGAAACTTAACATGCTAAACAGACCATGCAATTAAGGTCAAGGACAAAAGTCATGTGCCAGACTGATATGTTCTCCCCAACACCAACCTTTATACAGACTAAATATCATCAACCTACCACTTCTAGTCACTGAGAAATGGACTTCATTAGAGAAACTTAACATGGCCACAAGACCATTAAACTGAGGTCAAGGACAAGTCATATACCAGACTTACATGTTCTACCAAAAACCAACTTACATACTAACTATTTTCAACCTACCATTTTTTATTATAGCCACTGAGAAATGGACTAAATCAGAGAAACTTAACATGGCCATAAGACCATGAAATTGAGGTCAAAGACAACAGTCAGATACCAGAATACCAGACTTACCTGTTCTATCCAAAAACAAACCTATGTACTTAATATTATCAACCTACATTTGTACCACTTATAGTCATTAGGAAATGGACTTATGTCTATAGGAGTCTAGGATGATGTTTATTTCGCTGGACTTGATTGCTCTTTGTTCAGGGGCCGACTCCGACATGCCGTTGGGTGTAGGGTTTTCTCACCGTTCATTGAAGATCATATGGTGGCTTTGAGTTGTTATTACTCCCCTTTGGGTCGTTGTCACTTTGACACATTCCCCGTTTCCCTTCTTTTTTCTATTAATTGGAGATACTGAACTTGGCCACTAGAACATGAAATTGAGGACAAGGACAAAAGTCATAATACATGTACTACCAAAGTCCAGTCTACATACTAAATATGATCGACACACTAATCTATATTTTTTCGAAGTGGCTTAAGTGTGGAAATAGGTTGATCATGTTGATTAGAAAAAAAATAGATTTCGGTACTCATGGCATTATGGTGAACATTGAAACTTGATTCAATCTCATCAAATTAATTCAAGTATTTCATGAAAAAAATAACTCTTGCATATAAATCTTTTATTACAAAAAATAAAAAATACAGAGAAGAACTATTTACTTGGTAAGTTTATGATTACCTGAGACATGCAAGTGTCAATACTAAGACAGTAAATTTTAGGATGTTTAACACTTGATCCTGTTCAGCCCTGGGACACCTTCTGTTTCCTTTGGCAATTGGAGGAAATTACATTGTAGATTTTGTCAAGGGTAACCATATGCTTTGATTTGTTTGTCAGTAAATTAATGTTTTGGTCAAAAGCGTACAGATTAAAACGTTTGTAAGCAGCAAATACTTCAGAGACAAAAAAGACAGTTGTATTTTGTGAGATGGGGATGCCCACATGCAGCATGTAAGAAGGTGGCCCAGGGATCCTATTTTCCAAAATCCCTTCAATTCTTCATTTCTTTCATTATTTTCATGTTTCATGAGATGGAATATATTTTACAAAGACTCCAAGGAGGCTACCTCTTCCCTGTCCACAAATCAATTTTTCAGCAGTTCCCATAATGATTCATGCCCAATATCCTTTCCTGTTTTCATATGTACTTTTTTACTGGATCCTTGTACTTTCCACTTACATGAAAAAGGCAAATCAGGCTTTTACCTGGTTTACCTGGTGTCAAGATCAATATAGGCCAACTAGCCTTTAAGACCCTTCTTGATTGTCTGTCATCTGTACTTGCTCCCGGGCGGTAAAACTCAGGTACAAACTTTATTTCTAAGTCTTTCCAGTGTTTATTCAGCCAACTCTTAAAAATGTTCACACTTTTTGCCTCTACGACTTCAGTTGGCAAGCTGTTCCAGGCATCTACCACTCTTTGAGTAAAGCTATATTTTCTATGTTGGTTCCACTATATCTCTTGTAAATTTTTTTGCTGTGTCCTCTTGTGATTGACTCTTTCATTGGAAAAAGGTTTGCATTTTGGATTTTGTCTATGTTTTTGATAATTTTATAAGTTTCTACCATATCGCTCCTTAGTCTTCTGTACTGTAGTGATGGTAAGCCTAGGTATCTTAGTCTACTACTATAACTCAGGTGTTTCATATTTTTTACCATCTTTGTACCTCTACGTTGCACATTTTCTATTTGAATAGTTTCCTTTTTGAATATAACAGACGAAACATTGCTTCCATATTCGAGATGTGGCCTTTACCAAACTTTTATGTAGTGTAAGAAACATATACTTTTCCATATACATTTGTAAGTGAAGGTTCTGTTTATCATTCCTAGCCTCTGCTTTGCCTTTTTTGATTGGGTTAATATGCCGTTGGAATTTTAACTGGTTATCAATAGTGATGCCCAAGTCTTTTTCATTTGTTGTTTTTGTTATTCTATAATCTCCCAAATAATATTCTGTATCAACTGGTTGCCCAAAATGGATGTGTTTACATTTAGATTTGTTAAATTGCAAGAGCAATCTAGACTATCTAAATCATCCTGGAGTAGTTTTTGTTGCTCAGCATTATTAACAGGAGCATATACTTAAGTATCACCCACAAATAGTTTGGATATGTTGCTTGTTACCTATGGTAAATCGTTGACATAATTTGTGAAGAGTTTTGGCCCTAGTACCCTGCCTTGCAGAACAACTTACATATGCATGTGTCCAGTTAGATTCAACCCCATTCAGCACAACTTTTTTTTATATTCTGTATAATTTTTCTACTAATGAGGTCATTTAGTTTCTGAATGCATTCTGGGTTAGTAGCACTTGGACTTCTGTATATACATGTTTGGCCATGTCCATATCAGATGCCTATTTGTACATGTTCTATATATTTGTCATGCTATCTAGCTGGAACGATTTTAATGTCTCTCTCATGTATATAATACATCCTCTACCTGTAAATGTTGAATTGGGAGACAAGTACAAATTATATCCAGGAATTTTCAATTCTGAAATAAATATATCGTCTGTATCCCTATTTTTTGGAAATACTTCTGTAACTGCAATAAAATCGAATTTGTTTCCCTTTATTTTTTCATATATCTCATAAACTTCTAGTTTATACCCATACCCAATATCTTAAAATAAGTTTTAATTTCTAATATAAAAATTTTATGTGGTCAACAAGATTGACTTCGAATTCAGTCTCATTTATTGTCTTTCATGTAAATCTTTTTATGATACTCAGGTTGTCTTAATTCATGTTCTTATTGTCCATTGTGTATGACCTTACCAAGTCTACTTGTTCCTATTGTGTAACCAATTTAACAACTTGAGTATTCTATTCACATTATTTTTTTTACCAATTGGTATAGCTATACTACAACATATATTATTATATTTTTCTAAGTAAGAGAAGATTTAATTGGTTGAAAGCAATCATGTGACTTCAAAATAGCCCAGACGTTTTAGCAAACAACCTCGATATGACATCACTGCGGGAACAACCCTGTTGTTTCCCGCTGAACAACCTGGATATGACATCACAGAGTGAAACAGCCCTGTAGAATCTAAAAATCACTAGCAGATTACATCAGTCTTCTTTGTGATATTAAAACCATAATAAGAACTCTTGATTTGGAATTAATGAGACTGTTTAAAATATAATAAAACAATAATGGCCATCTGTTGATGTGAAACCTCCAGATTTGTCAACCCTTGGAGGGGTGGTTTCCCTCGGGCAGAGCCCTCAGTGAAACAACTCCCTCCTCGGGTTGACAAATCTGGATGTTTCCCTTAACAGCAGGCCATAATTGTATATTGGAAAATTTTTTTGGTGGATTGCTTTTGTTAACTAATCAACACACTTGGTGTCCTTTTAATTGTTATCCCCGCACTTTCGAATGAAAGTTCGGGGATATTGTCGTTGGCCTCCTCCGTCCGTCCGTCCATCAGTCCCTAACAAATCCTTGCGACGCGAACTCCTGATACATTTTTGGATTTAGGGTTTAAATTTGGTTATAGAACTGTTGCATATATGCTGCAGATGCGCAATAAGCTTTCGGATTTTTGATATTGGTCTTGGTGCAAAAAAGAGGCCCCAAGATGTCCATTTTGACATGTGTGGCATGCGACGCGAACTCCTCCTACATTTTTGGATTTAGGGTTTTAATTTTGTTGTAGAATTGTTTCATATGGTCTGTAGATGCCCAATAAGCTTTCAGATTTTCTATATTTATCATGATGCAAACAAGAGGCCCCAAGATGTCGATTTGACAAAAACCACAAAATTTGGATTGTGACACATATGGCATGCGACACAAACTCATCCTACAATTTTTGGATTTATGGATTTAATTTTGTTGCAGAATTGTTGCATATAGTCTGTAGATGGGCAATAAGCTTTCAGAATTTTGATTCCGGTTCCAACTTTGGTAAATTTCCTGAAAATGTCAAAGACTAATATTTTTGGACATTTTGGCATATAATCTTATATTTTGGCAAGTATTTGGAAAAAATGAAAATTCTGAAATCTTAGCATTTGAAAATGTGATTCCAATTTTGGTAAATATCCTGAAAGTGTCAAAGACGACTTATTTTTTGGAATTCTACCTAGCAACCATACTTTTAGCATTTGTTTTGATAAGATTAATCATTTTCGCCAATTGGATTCCAAAAATATTTGATTCCAATTTTGGTAAATTTCCTGAAAGTGTCAAAGACCACTTATTTTTTGGAATTCTACCTAGCAACCAAACTGTAAGGATTTGTTTCCATTAGGGCAATCATTTTCACCAATTGAATTTCAAAAATATTTGATACCAATTTTGGTAAATTTCCTGAAAGTGTCAAAACCAAGTATTTTTTGGAATTCTACCTAGCAACCATGCTGTTAGGGTTTGTTTCCATTTGGGCAATCATTTTCACCAATTGAATTTCAAAAATATTGATTCCAATTTTGGTAAATTTCCTGAAAGTGTCAAAGACCATATATTTTTTGGAATTCTACCTAGCAAACAAACTGTTAGCATTTCCTGAAAGTGTCAAAGATCACTTATGTTTTGGAATTCTACCTAGTAACAATACTGTTAGGATTTGTTTCCATTAGGGCAATCATTTTCACCAGTTGAATTTCAAAAATATTTGATTCCAATTTTGGTAAATTTCCTGAAAGTGTCAAAGACCACATATTTTTTGGAATTCTACCTAGCAAACAAACTGTTAGCATTTGTTTTGCTAAGGTAAATCATTTTCACCAATTGGATTTCCAAAATAAATGATTCCAAATTTGGTAAATTTCCTGAAATTGTCAAAGACCACTAACTTTTGGAATTCTACATTGAAACCATAGTTAAATAAAGGGCTACGCCGAGCGCAGCATGATACGACCGCAGCATGTCGGCCACTGAAATTAGGACAAGTGTAAACTAAAATTAATGTGGACACAATAAGGACCTTGTCACAGAAATTAACTGTACACAAACTAGTGGAAATAAAAATTAGCTCTTTTAATCCCTTATTACTAGGATATTGTAAGAGCTAAGAAATTCTGTTGACTACCATGAAGAAAAATCCAAAGAAAAAAACTAAGGTTGAAATCCACTGAAAAATAAAAATTTCACATATTTTGAAGTATTGCAATTTGGCCCCTTTGACCCATTATAGATTGGAAACCACAGAGCAATGCAAAATATGCTGCCATATCACTGTAAGCTTAAAATGAGAACAATCCAAAGATAAAAATCCCACCAAATTTAATGAAAAATAAAGACTTCACATATTTCTAATGATTGCAATTTTGACATCTTTGACCCCTTATAGCTCGGAAACGGTAAGAGCTACATCAAATCTGTTGACATACTGCTGAAGGCTTACATTGAGAGGAATCCAAAGAAAAAAATCCCACCTAAATCTGATGTAAAATAAAGATTTTACATATTTCTAAAAATTGCAATTTTGGCCCTTTTGACCCCTAATAGCCCGGAAACAGAAAGAGCTATGCCAAATCTGTTGACATATTACTTAAAGCCTACAATGAGAGGAATCAAAAGAAAAAAATCCCATTGAAATTGGATGAAAAATAAAAATTTTAGGTAGTCCGCATGTTTTCAATTTTTGCCCCATTGGCCCCCTCATAGATTGGAAAAGGAAAAAGTTATCAAAAATCTAATGGTGCAGCGCTATATTAATTTTTTATAAGGAATCAACAGCAAAAAACTGCATCAAAATCGGACTAAAAATAAAAAAATTAAATTTTT
>MJUU01069984.1:196988-235308 GCA_002080025.1 Modiolus philippinarum
TAATAGACAATAATAATTATACAAAGAGTAAGACAGAGGTGCAGTCTGGAAAATATAAACAGCATAACATCTAATTGTTTGATACATAGTATAATGATTTATAAATGTATTATATTACCCTGGAGAGGCTATTCGCTTTTGTATTATTCTCACAAATTTGCAAAGTTTGTTTAACATTGACACATTTTTAGTACTCATCAAATCTTGAAATTTCAAAATATTTGGCCTATTTCGATAATAGTTTTTGATAAATTGTTTTCTCTCGTCATTTAAAGCTGGACATGTTAAAATGTAATGATATTCATCTCCTAAATCGCAAGAATTACAAAGCGTACATTTTCGATTTTCTCTGGGAATATTCTGCCATCGCCCTGTTTCTATTGGTAAATTACAATTTAGCATTCTAAATTTACAAAAGGTAAGAATATTTTTGTTGTCTAATATTTTTAGGTATGGCGAAAATTCTAATTGTGTTTTGAATACTCGATAATTAAGCCCCTTTGGTGAGTTTTCCACCTCAGATCTCCAAGTCTGATTAAATTGATCAATCAGTCTATTTCTGACAGTGCTAAGAAGCCATTCACTATTTATAAAACCTTGGTGTTGCCAAATATATGAGAGCCCACAATCATCAAGAAGGGATTTGACTGAGCGTAGCCATTGAATATTTATTCCATGCTTATCAAAGGCATATTTATATAAGATAGCAGACACTTTTTCTTGTTTTCCACTTAACAGTTTAGTCCAATAATTCAAAATCCTAATTTTGATATTGATATCTAGCGGATATCTTCCCAATTCTCCATAAATCATAAAATCAGCTGTAGATTGTTTTACTTTTAACAATAATTTACAGAACTTAATATGCAATCTTTCAATAATATTATTGTTAGCGATGCCCCAAACTTCGCAACCATAAAGAAGTATAGGCTTTACGATTTTATCAAATAGTTCTAGCTGGCAAGATATAGATAGGTGAAGTGTCCTGCCTTTTCGTAAAATATTATACATGGCCTTGGTTGCTTTGTCAATTTGACACTGTTTTGTTTTCTTAAAAGACCCAGTACGTGAAAAGTATACACCAAGGTAAGAAAAATCTGGCACTATATCCAAAATTTCGTTTTCAAATTTAAATTCTATCCTACCAGGCTGTCTACCTTTGGAAAATATAACGATTTTGCTTTTTTCAACATTTACTTTTAGTTTCCATCTATTACAATATTCAGATAAAGCATTTAATTGATTTTGTAAATCTTCTTTTGTTTCTGATAGTAGTACTGTGTCATCAGCATACAAAATTACATATAGGTTAAGCATGCAGTGTAGCTCACTTTCAATATCAGCTGATAACGTGCAGAGCCCTTGTACATTTTTGCTTATTAAAAACTCCTCCAGATCATTAAGATACAAAGAAAACAGAACAGGTGACAGATTTTCATCTTGGCGAACCCCTATATTACATGGGAAGAAATCAGAGTAGTCTAACCCATCATAAATTCGAGATTTAATATTACTATACATGTTAACAATAATGTTGTACATTTTACCAGTTATTGTATGAAATACAAGTTTTGACCAAAGTCCTTGGCGCCATACGGTGTTGAAAGCTTTAGCAAAATCTATAAAAGCACAAAACATTTTCTTTTTATGCAATCTAAGTAATTCAAACAAAATATGCAATGTAAAGACACTATCTATTGTGCTATAACTTTTCCTGAAGCCAGTTTGATTCTCATTTAACATTAAAAAAGTTTCAAGGTAATTACTCAATCTGAGGTTAAGTACAGATGTAAACAGTTTACCCATACAACTTAATATTGTAATAGGTCTATAATTTTTGGGGTCCTTTTTGTTTCCTTTGTTCTTGTAAAATGGAATTATATTACCTTCAAGCCAAACTTCTGGGACAATTCCGGAATCAAAAACTATATTGAAAAGTTGTACGTATATAGGTACGAAAACATCAATAGTACTTTTGATGTATTCGTTAATGATAGAGTCATTACCACATGCCTTTCCGTTCTTTAACTCTTTTATACATTTAATAATTTCATTTTCAGTAATGGGAGTATTTAAAATATCATTTAGTTCTTGGGTTTCTTCTAAGGGTAGTGGATTTGATATATGTTCCTCGTCGGAGTTAAGAGACTTGTAGAAATTGAAAAAATCTTCTAGAGGTATATTTGGTCTATCCCTAGTGTTTTTTTAGTTTAAAATCTTCCAAAATTCCTTTGGGTTACTAGTCTTAAGACTGTCCATATTCTTCTGTATTTTTTTACTGTATTCTTTAATCGCTAAATCCATTTGTTTTTTATATTTTTTTTCGGTAGCACGCAATTCTAACCTATTTGTCTCAGTTTTGGTACATTTATATCTCCTTTTAGCTATCCGAAAGCATCGCCTCTCATCATTACATTTTTTATCAAACCATGGTTTATCATTTTCAATGCGCTTATGGTTTTTGCAACCTTTAGTATCAAAAACATGAGAACCAAACACAACTTCAGCAGACTTTAACATAATATTATTTAAGACCTCCACTGAATTGTTCAAATCATCTTTAGTGAGATTATTAATATAAAATAAATCTAAATTGTCCTTCAGTATTTGAAGTTCACTCATATCAATGTTTTCTTTAAAATCACTTTCTTTAGATGAGTCCCACTTTTTAATTCTGTTTACTTTATTTCCCCCTTTGTTGGCTTCTATATGATTATCACTTAAAGAGTCATAATTACAAAAATTCATTGTTAATGACAATGCATTGTGTACATCTGAATAAAGTGAAGAAAAATTATTTACACACATGTTTGTTACAAATTGTAAAACAGATAATGTACATATAAAGTAATCCACAACACTTGACTCTTTACATGTAAATAAACCTTCTATATCACCATTTGTTCTCCCATTGAGAATCAACAAATTATTGCTTTTGCATATGTCAAGAAGTGCATTACCATACACATTTTTTTACTTATCTTTACTGCACCTGGTGCTTAACATATCATGTTGTTGAANGTTAACTAGACCGTGAAAATGAGGTCAAGGGCAAAAACCAAATAGCAGGCTGTCATCTTCCATCTAAGACAAACCCACATACCAAATATTATTGACCTTACATTAATACATACTAGGAAACTTAACATTGGTCGTTTTAACCTGGATATGGGATGTTGTCTCCTTGACATTTACCCCATTTCCTTTCTTTTTCATATGATCACTGGACCGTGAAATTGTGGTCACAGACAAAAGCCATATGCAGACTGTCATATACTACCCAAGACCAACACAAATACCAAATATCAATGACCTACCACTTACAGTTACTGAGAAAACGACCAAAGTCATAAACTTAACATGTTTATTGGACCGTGAAATTGAGGTCACAGACAAAAGCCATATGACAGACTGTCATGTACTACCTAAGACCAACCTAACTACCATATATCATTGACCTACCACTTATAGTTACTGAGAAACTAAACTAAGCACATAAACTTAACATGTTTATTGGACCGTGAAATTGAGGTCACAGACAAAAGCCATATAGCAGACTGTCATGTACTTTTCAAGACCAACCTATATACCAAATATCATTGACCTACCACTTACAGTTACTGAGAAAATGACCTAATCACAAAAATTTAACATGCTCACTAGACCGTGAAATTGAGGTCAAGGACAAAAGCCATATGGCAGACTGTCATGTACTACCTAAGACCAATCTACATACCAAATATCATTGACCTACCACTTATAGTTACTGAGAAACTGAACTAAGCACAAAAACTTAACATGTTCATTGGACCGTGAAATTGAGGTCACAGACAAAAGCCATATAGCAGACTGTCATGTACTACTCCAGACCAACTTATATACCAAATATCATTGACCTACCACTTATAGTTACTGAGAAAGTGACCCAATCACAAAAACTTAACATGAAAGTTTACGCAGCCGCCGCCATCGCCATCATACTTTGTATGCATATGTCTCGCTTTCCGCGCCTTTCGTCGCGGGCGAGACAAAAATGCAAAAAAATCAGACAATGTCAGACAAAAGATTGAAAAAAAGCTTAATTTTTTTTTAAGATTTGGGTCCATCTAACATTGTACCATGAACAGTACATAACGACGATCCCACATTCCATCAAAGGAAAAAAGACATGGATGTTGCGTTGCTCAGCAATTAGCAATGAATTCTGCTCAAACCGGTGCTTGGGGCCGTCTTGAACTTAATGCTCATTGTTGAAGGCCTCATGGTGACTTCAAGATCAAGAACAACAATAAAAGCATTGTTCCATTGTTTGCTTTCCATGTATTTGTAGAGATTTTGTCTCATTTGCATTTACTCCATATCCCTTCATTGTTAATATATCTTTTGGCATATTATATATAATTACAGATTGGAAATTTTCTCAGAAGCACACTGAAAGAAACCCCATCAAAATAAAATATACACAAACATGTAAAATAAATATTCCAGGGTTAATTTAGAAATAAATTGTCAACAGGCTAATGGGACAAGTCACAAATCAATATTACTTGCCCTTCCACTTTCAGAATTAAAAGTAAATAAAATTTCAAATTGACAAGCAGGCTAGTTAGCATCAAATTTCCATCAGAAAATATGTGAAAACGCCCAATTTAGCCCTTTTTTTAAAAACCAGCTGGTCTACAATAATCAAAACTATTAAAAGCCTTCCTTTTTTGCCAAGGAACTTTGTGTTAAAAGCATTGTTCCATTGTTTGCTTTCCATGTATTTGTAGAGATTTTCTCATTTGCATTTACTCCATATCCCTTCATTGTTAATAAATCTATTGGCATATTATATATAATTACAGATTGGAAATTTTCTCAGAAGCACACTGAAAGAAACCCCATCAAAATAAAATATACACAAACATGTAAAATAAATTTCATAATGATCAATTAACTGGAACTAAAGTTATTGCCAAAACAAGAGTTGTCAGAAGACAACATCACCCCAGTAAACGTGAGATCGTCAACTCGGACGCGATCAGCAACGCGATTGTTGTTTTCATTACAGTAGAAATATAAGGTGAGAATAAACGGCATACTTGTCTTTTTTCAGACCACCCTTCTAGTTTTTTTTTTGTTTCGAAAGCAGTTGTATTAAAATTTCTTGTCAATGTTTTCTGTCCCAAAGATACACTTACAATTGATGTTTGATTGTTTTAAGTCCATTTTGTTCTAAAAATTTGACCACAATTTTAATTCGATGCTAAATTAAGGCAAAAATTTTGTATTTCCTATATCAAAATAATGTTTTAACTGCACAGCTCGCAGGGGATTAGAGTGACCTCAATGCTCAAAAATCAGAAAACTCTCATCACAAGAAAGTCACATACCAAATATAAACACCCTACCACTAAACAACTTAATTCTATAAGCAAGATTAAAGTTTAAAAAAAAAATAGCCCTCAAGGCAAGGTCAGGGTCAAAATGTCCACAAATATGGTACCATCAGAAAGCTCTCATCACAAGAAAGTCGCATACAAAATATGAACACCCTGCCATTAAAGAACTTTATTCTAGAAGCAAGGTTTAAGTTTATAAAAAATAGCCCTCAGGGCAAGGTCAAGATCAAAATGTCCAAATATGGTACCATCAAAAAGCTCTCATCATAAGGAGGTTACATACCAAATAAAAACACCCTACCACAAAAAGCCTACCTTCTAGAGGCAAGGTTAAAGTTTTTCAAAAATTGCCCTCAGGGCAAGGTCAAGGTCAAAATGTCTACAAATATGGTACCAGAATAAAGCTCTCATCACAAGAAATTCACATACCAAATATCAACATCCTAGCTCTTCAGGTCTCAATTCCACAAGCCAGGTTAAAGTTTTGCTGACGACTGGGGTACGACAATAGCTCTCCAGACATTCGTCCCGGAGAGCTGAAAAAAGTTTACAGACGACGATGACGAAAGCATCATACCTAAATAAAATATGACTTTAAATTTTTTACAGTCATATACATATAAAAAATTAGCGATAAGTGTGGACCCTAACGATTTTCTCGACCTTCCCTTCTTAGCCTCTTAATTGATGTGAAATCTATATCTGACTTAATTAGAAACTAAACATGCTCACTAGACTGTAAAATTTGGGTCACTGATTAAAGCCATACATTTGTATACATGTAGCAGGACAAATGTACTATCCAAGACCAACACACATATAGCAAATACGGTATCATTGACCTACGTAATACATCATGAGAAAAAAAATATGCTCACTAGACCATGAAAGGCATCTGTGATACGGCAAACTGTCATGCACTACCCAAGACCAACCAACATACAAAATAACATTCATTGACCTACATTTGTACATGTACCACTACTGAGAAACTTAACATGCTAAACAGATCATGCATAATTAAGGTCAAGGACAAAAGTCATATGCCAGACTGACATGCTCTCCCCAAAATCAACCTTTATACAGACTAAATATCATCAACCTACCACTTCTGGTCACTGAAAAATGGACATAATCAAAGAAATTTAACGTGGCCACAAGACCATGAAATTTCAGGTCATTAGACAAGTCATATACCAGACTGACATGTTCTACCCAAAACCAACTTACATACTAAATATTTTCAACCTACCACCTTTTTTATAGCCACTGAGAAATGGGCTAAATCAGAGAAACTTAATGTGGCCACTAGACCATGAAATTGAGGTCAAGGACAAAAGTCAGATACAAATGTACCAGAGTACCAGACTAACATGTTCTACCCAAAAACAAACCTACATACTAAATATTATCAACCTACATTTGTACCACTTATAATCATTAAGAAATGGACTTAATCAGAGAAACTTAACTTGGCCACTAGAACATGAAATTGAGGACAAGGACAAAAGTCATAATACTACCAAAGACCAGTCTACATTCTCAATATTATCGACACACTAATCTATATTTTTGCAAAGTAACTTAAGTGTGGAAATAGGTTGATTATGTTGATAAGAAAAAAAATTAAGATTTTGGTCCTCTTATATAAAGGATGAGTGGCAGTAAGACCCATTTTTGGCCCAAGAGTTACCATGAAACTAAAACTATACAAACAGACGTCTTATGTTCCTGAAACATTGAACAAATATAGGGCTTTATGAAAATGATAAAGCTTTTTTCCATATCAGTTTGATTCTCATGATAATCAGTTAACTCAAAAGCTATATTTTTGGAAATAGTCAGAATTTCATAGATATTTGCTGTGTTTTGCACATTTTTGTGCTTTGAAAAATATGGGCACATCTGAATAACAACTTCATATTTAGTCAAAATGTGTAAAATGGTGAAATACATCATTTCTGAAAGTTTGAAGTTGTTGATTGCATGTGCCCCATGTTCACTTAAAGAAAATTTGCTTTGAGAACATTCAAAATTGCAGATTTTCTGATTTTCTTTCAAAAAGACGGCTCCTTGTGATGTCACAATAACGTCAGAAGGAAAGGAATTCGTATTATTATATGTTTTCTTTGTAGCCAGATGTAATAGTTAATATTTCCCATAAATATCACACTATTTTAAACAACTTGATTTTTTTGGGCCAAATATGGGTCTTATTGCCACTCATCCTTTTGCTAATTGTAAATGAACAATGTGAACATGGCAACTTAATTCAATCTCATCAAATTAATTCAAGTATTTCATGAAAAAATAACTCTTGCATCATGTGCATGTAAATCTTTTATTACAAAAAATAAAAATACAGAGTAGAACTATTTACTTGGTAAGTTTATGATTACCCAAGACAAGCAAGTGTCAATACTAAGGCAGTAAATTTTAGGATGTTTAACACTTGATCCTGTTAAGGTTGTAGCCCTGGGACACGTTCTGTTTCCATTGGCAATTGGATGAAATTACATCATGATTGTGTCAAGGATAACCATATGCTTTGATTTGTTTGTCAGTAAATTAATGTTTTGGTCAAAAGTGTACAGAGTAAAACATTTGTAAGCAGCAAATACTTCAGAGAAAAAAAGACAGTTGTATTTTGTGAGATGCGGATGCCCACATGCAGCATGTAAGAAGGTTGCCCGGGAATCCTTTTTTGCCAAAATCGCTTCAATTTTTCATTTCTTTCATCATTTTCATGTTTCATGAGATGGGACATATTTTACAAAGACTCCAAGGAGGCTACCTCTTCCCTGTCCACAAATTAAATTTTCAGCAGTTCCCATATCATGCCCAATATCCTTTCCTGTTTTCATATGCACTCCTACTTTTCACTTTCATCATTTTGTACATGAAAAAAGCAAATCGGGCTTCTAGTTTATACCCCATTATACATTTGTACGTGTACCTGGTATAAGTGTAATTTTTTTTTTATTCGAAGCCAGAGATATTCTTTTTAAATATATTACCAGCCTCTGATTTTATGCAGCAAAATATGGTAACTTTTTGATATGCAAGTCACGATATGCTAGCTGCAGTGCCAGTGCAATGGCACAGAAGCATTTCATGACTGTTCAAGGTGGGGATAAGTTGTACTTTCTTTCCAGTGTGCAGAATTTCCAGGTATATAAACAACCTATTGCATTTCTACCTTGGTGTTTATTCTGTTACGGTCAGTACTCCATTGTGATTGGTCAATGAAATGTTGGGGATATTCTACCCTAGTGCATTTTATCCAAAAGGAAGGAATACACTGCCAGAATCAATCCACCGTTACAGATACAGTGTACAATGTAACAGTTCAAAAATGGCATTTCTAATTTATTTTGTAAATATATTAGTTACATATGAGTTTAGCAAAAATAAATATCACTGCATTTAGTCCAGCATTTGTACTTTTGTCAACGAACTGACAAACTTACCCAAAATAAAACATTAAATCCAAACATTAAATACTTTATTACACAGCTCACTTCTGTTTTGTCTATCCTATATTTTCTTGGAACGACCATTTGTTTGTTACGCTCCATATTTTTTCCTACAAACTAGCAAGTTTCCTTTGATTTGTGTTAATATGGGAGAAAATGTACAAAGAATCCATCTTTCTCAGCTGCAGCTGATTATTTACATTTTTACCGGAAGTTGATTTGATTTCTGCATTCAAGACGCTTTGACAGACGATACAGAAAACTCCAAGAAGTATTTTAAAAATAAAATGTTTAGATGGATGTGTCAAGCTACCAAATTATTATGGTCATATTAGGCAGTAACCATATTTTGTATTCAGCTATGAATATTACATAAATACTTCTGTTTACAATTTCATTCAATGATTGTTCAACATAACATGTGAATAACATCAAGATCAGTGAGGTGTTTGACGGACCCTTGCAAGAATGGAGAAAACTGAGGATACAAAGGACACCAAAATGTCCTTGTCAAAAGAGGACATAGTGAACAAATACATGCCATTAGCAGCAGTTGCCAGCTATGAAATATTTTCTTTGAATATCATGAACCCAAAAGACTTTTCCAAGTGAGTTGTCACTGGGTTTCATTCAACATGTCATTTTAGTAAATGCACATGATGCAGTATGTTTTTGCCAATTGAATTTTGGTGTAATTTTCAGTAAATCAGATCATATGAAATAAAACTTGCATAGCTTTTGATATGTTTTTTTACATATTTTTTGACTTGAAGTCAGCATTATTGTGCAATAGACGTTATATTCAGCTTTCAAATTTTTGGGCATTTGTCAACTCAACTGGAAACTGGTTTCCGACGTCAGTTAAGCGTAATCTAGGCATTCTCATATTTATTTTCTTGACCTAAAATAAGTTGGTTGGAAATGACCCGTCTGGGGTAAATGTTGATTTATGACATGTTCAGCTTTTTTCCAAATTATCATAAATACCGTTCATATGTTGACAGAATAATTTATTCCTTTACCCAGTGATTATCCCCGCACTTTCGAAGAAAGTTCGGGGATAATGTAATACCCTCCGTCTGTCCGTCCGTCCGTCCGTCCGTCCGTCTGTCCGTCCGTACATACGAATGATACATTTTGTGACTTTTTGTAGGTCTAAACAATACATTATGTGACTATTTTTTGTTATGGGACTAGTCACAATAAAATTTTAAGAAAACAGGTTTGGACATTAATTGTGGGACTCTGATTACATATCTGAAAGTTTCACAATGTAATGTCCAAATGATAGGCAGGTAAAAAATGTCCATATATGGACAAGTCCACATACTGCAATATTAAAGCAAACTAAAATGCTGGCCAATCAGAGCATATGTTATNACACGGAATATGTGTTCCATAATTATATCTGGATGTATTTAAATGTCACTAATTGCTTGCCGTACATGCTATATTTATACGAATTATGCAACTGAATATCGGTTGTTTATCTTCCTCTTGTAGACGGAAATAATACATAAAAACTTTAAATACTTTGTTGAAAGTTGTAAATATAATTATAATCAACAGTTGTACGTTTCTGTGTGAGAGGAACATTCCGTAAAAATCGATATTTATAGCAAATTATGTAATTAACGTCTAGAGCTGATATTCACAATAAATTGTTGTGTAGTAACGTTAAACGGATTAGTCTTCATCCAAATATAATAAAAATATAATATAACACTTACACTGTTGTTGAACTAGGGTCCAAATTCCAAACAATATCTGGACATTCATATACGTTCTAACTACGATTTATCTGAGTGAAAGGTGGAATAGGGAAACGAAAGCAATTATTTGAAACACACACGGTGCGTTCGGAATGTCTCCATGTTTGACATGACTATACACTAATTGTGACAATACAAACTGAATTAATGAGAGAGTAAAATGAATGATATGAATTAAGTTAAAAGACAGTTGTGTTACTTTTTAGTATTTTATCAACACATGATTGCACACAATCTTCTAAATCAATGAAAATATATGCTAGGAAGCATTCTGGTCTCTCAGGCGCTGTCATTATCACTGTAGTGTTCATTATATAACTAGCCATATGAGTAGTTTATCATTTACCGGTTTTTCTAATTTGAAATCTATGTACAAAGAGATGGATATATGTTTTTTTTTCAAACTTTCACCTTGGTCTAGTTTTAGGATAATAGAAGTAACATGCATTGTTTTGTCTTAGGGTTAAAAAATGACATTTACCAATTTGTCACCCAAAAGATCTTTCACAACATTATTTTTACTTATACTAGTGCTGGGATAAACATGTCACTGACTTACGACCTTTCAAAAGCAGTTGCTGTTGAGTTGATTCCGGACACTGCCGCCATAGAATTGGAGGATTGGTTAGCCATAAAACCGGTTTTTTTAAATGCCTGTACCAAGTCAGGACCATTGCAGTCGATAATTTTGCCGGTGGTTTCCACCCGATTTGTCGTTTTGTCTCATGTACTTCGGCTTTTGACCACTCTGTTCGGTAATTTTGTTATTGCCCCCATTGTTTTTAAGCCTCCGGAGTATTAGAAATTGTATATTCCGTGATAGTACTACTTAATCATATATGAAATATAAACGAAGTATTATATAAAAGGAGGTATGGTCGTTTGGGTGTAACATAAGATTGGCCTGACTAAAGCGTCCTTGGTCACCATGTGCTGAGCTTATCAGTAATAGTGGAATGGTGTATTGAGGGTTCGTAATGGTTTTATATGTTTTGTTTGTTTTGTTTTTCTAACAAATGTGCTCCAAAATATATATTCTTTTTATTTTACACGTTAGATAAATTGTAAAATGTATTGGAAATGCTAAATACGATATCCAAGAACGAGAAGCATGGTTCCTGTCAGTCTGACCTGCACTACTCAGCTTTCATACATACTACTACACTACAGTTTCGTATTTGTTGCACTGATTTTTTTAGTTGACCGGTTTATCTTTATTTTTGTTGAATTTTTTATAGGGGCCAATATAAAGTTTCCCGTGTCTATAACTTAAACTGAAACTAGAAAGACTTGAAACTACAGATTTTATATTATCCAAGTTCCATCAAGTTTTCACAATTCTTTGCTGGTCACGTGGTGTAGAAATATTTTTTCTCGTCTGTATCGAGGTAAAAGTCTCATAAAAATTTTCAGGAAATCTACTCGGAATGCATTTCTCTGTGTTTTACGCTTTTTATTCGAAAAACAAACTCTACAACATCGGCACTTCTGGTCTAAGCTGCGCATTATATTGCATATTAATAAAAGCTGAATTCAACATTAAATGTCCTCAAAAAGATTCTGTACACTCTATTGGTAAAGTATCAAAAACAAAACTTCTATTTTTCTTTTTATCGGTAATTAACTAATTATTTGACAAAACAAATTTTGAAAATCAATTTTTGAGAAATTTGGAAATTGACTTTATTAAAAATAAAGTGTTGGTACGACCCTAACAGTTTTTGTATACTAGTATGTTGCTAGCAAATTGTATGGTTGACGATGTGGGTTTCAAACATTTTGCGGATATTTTTTCATATTCGGGCAGACGCAAATACTGAAAATATTTGCTCCATGGGGTCAAACAAAACACATTACCGATAATTATCGACATAGGTAATTATATCATCTTATCGGGTGTACTGAAACTGGGACTATAGACATAATTTGGTACATTTATCTTGGAAAAAATATGGAATGTCGTCTGCAAATATCAGCATTACATATTATTTAAACAATTTTGTAATCCATGGATTATTTTTCTCTCTCTATAATTGATATGTATTTGTCTTATGCCGGTAAATTGAAACAAGTCCCGCAATACTTAATAAAGACATTGACATTACATGTCGGAAGCATATTTATTCTTCAGTTCCTGACTAACATCTTCCGGAAACAAAGGCGCTCCATCATTCTTTACAATCAGATCTTCAAAGATAACAACCTTGATGCATGTCATTGTATTCCTGGAAAACTGTAAATTATTTACTTTATTTTGGCTATACATATCGATTAGATCAAACTAAAATGTCGCGCGAAATATAAATGCAAGGTCCAAATAGATCGAACTTTGGTTCTTATGTCAAAATAAAGATATTTCTGAAAAAAAATAGTGTAAAAGTCGATTTACTGATTTTAATGTTATGTATAGAAGAAAGTGGATACAAGATAGGCGCCGGAAAGTCAAAGACCACACATCAACCCATGGTGCCAAGAATGTGCCGGTGCGCTAACCATCTAACTTGGTGCAGGGAGATGATCCTAAAATGTTCTCATTCTTCTGAACGATACAATAAATGGCAAATGTGATTAACAATTAAGGGATATTGAGTAAATGTAAATGAGACAAAATCTCTACAAATACTTGGTAAAACCAAGCAACGGAACAACGCTTTTATTGTTGTTCTTCATCTTGAAGTCACCATGAGGCCTTCAGCAATGAGCATTACTCATACCTCATAGCAAGTTCAAGACGGCCCCTAACACCGGTTTGAGCGGAATTCATTGCTAATTGCTGAACAACGCTACATCCATGTCTTTTTTTTCCTTTGATCCATGGATGCGGGATCGTCAACAAACATAAACTTTACCGGCAAAGTATTCTTACAATTGCTGTCATCCATTTCCCGACAAAGAGACTAGTAGAAGACGATCACAACATTTAAACAACCACAGGCATTCATCGAGTCAATTGTAAGAAAACTTGGCATTATAAAATCATTAGAAGTGGGCACAATAAACAGGCGGTCAGAGAAAACTATTTTAAATTACAAAAAAATAATGAAAGTCGACCAGGGCGATAAACCTAATGCTGTAACAGTTGATTCAAGAGGAGCTCCTTGAGACAAGATGCAGAGCAACAATAAAAGCATTGTTCCATTGCTAAGTTTTACCATGTATTTGAAGAGACTTTGACTTTGACTCATTTGTATTTACTCCATATCCTTTCATGGTTTATTGCAGAGACCATGACACTATCCCAAATAAATTAAAAAAAAACAAAAATTATTACTTTCAACAAGGCAGGTAGGAAAATTCGCCTTATATTAACTTTTCAAGGAAAGGATATTGAATGTGTGTCATCTTATAAATTTTTTGCTTTCAGCAGCTTTAATGTTTCCATAAACGAACTTTACAGTAAAGCTTGAAAGGAATTCTATAAGTTTAAGAAAGATTTTTTTAGTGTTGGACCATCTATTAAAACTTGTATTGATCTTTTTGATCATACAATTAAACCCATTCTTTTATATAGTTCTGAAATATGGGGTAGTTTCAATGTTACTTTCAAAAAATCATGTAAGAACAATTTTGATCCTGAACCAGTTTTCAAAAATCTTCAATGTGAGAAGCTCCATCTTAAATTTTGAAAATGGGTATTAGGTGTGAACAAAAAATTGTCAATTTTTCAGCGTTGTCTGTCACTGCTGATGTTATAAAATCTTTAAGGTAGATAGACACTGTTGCGCTGCGCAATTCAATCGTGCATTAGAAAAATAAAGAGTCGGATACGGGGAAGGTTTGTTTTTCGGGCCGGAACAGCAATTTGACGGCTTTCCTTTGTGACGTCATAATTGAATGACAGATTTGAAACGTCATATTTCGTTTACTTTGTCGCGAATTAACTCCCCTTTCCCGTAATTGATGTTTACTCCAAAAACTTTGTAAAATATCTCCGTTAAAAGCATGGTGACACATACATTTTTTCATTGTTACCAATAAATTACATCACAAGCTATCTTTTCACAAAAAATCATCAAATTCTCATGGACAAAAAGTTCATTTCTATTAAGCCAAAAATTGCCTTTCCAAATTTTCCCCGTGCATTGTATGTATATTTAGGTGAAAAAATGGCTAAAAATGAGCAAACTTTGATCTCAATTATAGAAAAATCAAGAATGGTGACCCATACTTTTTATTACAGATTTCGAGTAAGTAGGATTTGTTCTTCAATTGTGCCAACTTGCAACAAAATCTCATGGATATGAATATTACTGTCTATCTACCTTAATACCGATTAGAAAACCATGATTTTAAGTTTCCTTTACTTAAAGATGCATATAACTGCAGCAAATCAATTCATGAAAGCAACTGATTTTCATGGTATTCAATGATAAATAAAATATATAGATGATTTATGTTATTCATTTTGGACATTTTAAATTTAATAAATTTCTTCATAGACAAATCTTCAGTACTTATAAGAATCAGTGGCATATATAACAAGAGTTGTCAGAAGACAACATAGCTCGCCGGGGATTCCAGTATCTTCAATGCACAATAAATTCGAAAGTAATAAAAATCTTTCTTCACAAGAAAGGTACATATCAAATTTAAACACCCTATCACTAAACAACTTAATTCTAGAAGCAAAGTTAAAAGTTTTTAAAAATTGCCCTCAGGGCAAGGTCAAGGTCAAAATGTCTACAAATATGGTACCATTAGAAAGCTCTCATCAAAGGAACGTCACATACCAAATATGAACACCCAACCACTAAGCAACTTAGCAAAAGTTTTTTAAAAAATTGCCCTCAGGGCAAAGTCAAGGTCAAAATGTCTACAAATATGGTATCACAAGAAAGCTCACCATAAAGAAGTTACATGCAAAATATAAACACCCTACCACTAAAGGCCTACCTTCTAGAGGCAAGGTTATAGTTTTTTACAAATTGCCCTCAGGGTAAGGTCAAGGTCAAAATGTCTACAAGTATGGTACCAGAAGAAAGCCCTCGTCATCAGGAAGTTGTATACCAAATATGAACACCCTCCACTAAAAGCCTACCTTCTAGAGGCAAGGTTAAAGTTTTTTAAAAATTGCCCTAAGGGCAAGGTCAAGGTTAAAATGTCTACAAATATGGTACCTTTAGAAAGGTCTCATCAAGTTACATACCAAATATGAACACCCTACCACTAAAAGCCTACCTTCTAGAAGCAAGGTTAAAGTTTTTTCAAAAATTTCCTTAAGGGCAAGGTCAAGGTTAAAATGTCTACAAATATGGTACCTTTAGAAAGGTCTCATCAGAAGGAAGATACATACCAAATATGAACACCCTACCACTAAACAACTTAATTCTAGAGTCAAGGTGAAAGTTTTTAAAAAATTGCCTTAAGGGCAAGGTCAAGGTCAAAATGTCTACAAATATGTAACCTTTAGAAAGCTCTCCTCATAAGGAAGTTACATACCACATATGAACTCCCTACCACTAAAAGCCTACCTTCTAGAGGCAAGGTTAAAGTTTTTTAAAAATTGCCCTAAGGGCAAGGTCAAGGTCAAAATGTCTACAAGTATGGTACCAAAAGAAAGCTCTCATCACAAGGATGCCACATACCAAATATCAACATCCTAGTCCTTCAGGTCTCCATTCCATAAGCCAGGTTAAAGTTTTGCTGACGCCGACGCCGGGGTGATGACAATAGCTCTCCGGACATTCGCGAGCTAAAAAACAGTTTGGAAGATGGAAAATTACGAACATATTTCAAGTTTAAACACTTTTTTGCAAATTATTTAGAAAATATTAAGAATTTAGAACTTAGGAGATCAGTTTGTAATCTAAGGATCCCATCCCATAAATTAATTATTGAAATTGGAAGTTATTCAAACATTGATAAGAATGCTCGTTTTTGTAATAAATGTAACTCTGGACGAATAGAAGATCCATTTTTTTTTATAAATTATGATAAATTTCAAGAAGAGCGAAAAAATTTATTCGACACAGTCAATAAAGAAGTTAAAACTCTGGACAAATAGAAGATGACATCCATTTTTAATATACTGTGATAAATTTCAAGAAGAGCGAAAAAAGTTTATTCGACACAGTCAATAAAAAGTTTTAAAAACTTTATAAATCTTAATAGTGAGCAAAAATTTATATATCTAATGGTATCAGAAAATTCTATTTTTTTTTAAATGTTTATTCTTGATAATAATGAAATACCGAAGTTACTGTAAATTTTGTTTCTGCATAAGCGCATTTCACCGGACAACTTATGTCTCTTCAGTGCAGATGAAATCAAAACAGTTGGAAGTCCATAAACCAATATGCGTGTAAAAACTGATAGAGAACAACTATCATATAAGATCTAAATATGAAAGCCAAAATCATCGAAGGACAGAGCTATGCAAGAGGAAGGTACTCCTTAGTTTTTAACAAATTTTTCTTCAATTTAGATATTGCAAGTTTCCAAATAAAATCGGTTTTCTTGCCAAAATATTTATTTTTTCGCTATATTTTCATATGCTAAAAATTTTTTCACACTATCTCATCATAGATAGTCATTTCATATATGTATATGTGTATGTTGAATGTATTGTTTATCTACTATCTGATCAATTATTTCTTTTCCTTTTTAGCTCACCTGGCTATGCCAGGGTGAGCTTTTGACATCACTTGGCGTCCGTCGTCCGTCGTCCGCTCGTCCGTCCGTCCGTTGTTAGCTCACTTTCAAAAATCTTCTCCTCTGAAACCACTGGGCCAAATGCAATCAAACTTCAACTGAATCATCACCAGGGTATCTAGTTTTAAATTTGCTATTTTTTATGTCCTAGGTCAAACAACATGGCTGCCGTTACTAAAAATAGAACATAGGGTAAATTGCAGTTTTTGGCAAATAACTCGAAAACCATTACAGATATCAAAAATCTGACACGAAGTAAAATAATTAGCATGACAAGATATACCCACCCTGAAATTTTGAAGAAAATCTGATGACCCATCTTAGAGTTATTGCCCTTTTTCCGTAAAATTTTCAAAATTTTGATGTTTTTTATTTTTTATTAAAAAAACTATAACAGTTAGAGGTTAATTTTCATTGCAAAAATGTTCAGCATGTCAGGATCTACTTACATGGAAAATTTGAAGAAAATCCAACTACCCATATAAGAGTTATGGCTCTTTATTGGTCAAATTTTTCGTGATTTTATACTTTTTGTCCTATACTTCAAAACTGCTTTGAGATAGAGGTCAAGTTTAAATTGCAAAAATGTTCAGCATGTCAAGGACTACATTTTATTGAACTTGGTCAAGTTGTCCGACCTCCTCCAAGATGGCCGCCAGCGGGGAGAATAGTTTAACGTTTCACACTATGGGAAAACATTTTCTAAGATCGCATTCTAAAAACCATTAGGCCAATTGGAAGCAACCTGGTCACAATAGTCTGCAGTTGGCCCCTTTGAAAAATGTTTCTGTCAAGTTATCATCTCATCCAAGATGGCCGCCAGCAGGGAACATAGTTTAACATTAGACCCTATGGGAAAGCATTCAAAGATCTTCTCTGAAACAACAATGCCAATTTTATCCAAATTTGGTCACAATAGTCCTTGGTTGGTCCCCTTCAAAAAATATGTCTGGCAAGTCTGCACATCATCCAAGATGGCTGCCAGCAGGGAACTTAGTTTAACATTGTACCCTATAGGAAAACACATTCAAAGTTGTTTTTTCCTCTGAAACTACCAGACCAATTTGAACAAAATTTGGACACAATAGTCCTTAGTTGGCCCTCTTTGAAAAAAAATGTGGCAAGTCTGCATCCCATCCAAGATGGCCCCCAGCGGGGAACATAGTTTAACATTGGCCCCTATGGGAAAGCTTTCAATGATTTTCTCCTCTGAAACAATAAATCTAATTGGTTCCAAACTTGGTCACAATATTTCACGGGTAATCCCCTTTAGAAAATTGTCCATCAAGTCTTCACCTCATTCTAGATGGGAACTTAGTTTAACATTTGACCTTATGGGAAAACATGAGCAAAGATCTTCTCCTCTGAAATTACTAGGCCAATTGAAACCAAACCTAGTCATAATTGTCCTTGGACGATGCCCTTGAAAGTTTTTGATTTTTTTGGTTCTTTTCTGAGTTGGCCTCCTTCAAAAATGGTAACCATATCCAAAATGTTTGCCATCATGAATATAGTTCAACTTTGAAGCAAATACCATCAAGGTCTATAAACATACTCGAAAATGATGTCCTTTATTATTNTCAAAGACCACTTATTTTTTGGAATTCTACCTAGCAACCATACTTAAAATGTTTGTGTAAGTTAGGACGAACATTTTCATAAATTGGATTTCAAAATTCTACCTAGCAACCATACTTAAAATGTTTCTGTAGTTTAGGATGAACATTTTCATGAATTGGATTTCAAAAATATTTGGTTCCAATTTTCGTAAATTTCCTGAAAGTCTCAAAGACCACTTATTTTTTGGAATTCTACCTAGCAACCATACTTAAATTGTTTATTAAGTTTAGGAAAAACATTTTCATCAACTGGATTTCAAAAATATTTATTCCAATTTTGGTTAATTTCCTGAAAGTCTCAAAGACCACTTATTTTTTGGAATTCTACTTAGCAACCATATATTCTAGAATTCTTTTAGTAACAATA
The DNA here is from genome assembly GCA_002080025.1 of Modiolus philippinarum. Taxonomy (NCBI): domain Eukaryota; kingdom Metazoa; phylum Mollusca; class Bivalvia; order Mytilida; family Modiolidae; genus Modiolus; species Modiolus philippinarum. The sequence continues at coordinate 216,258 of MJUU01069984.1, forward strand.
ATGACTATCAATAGGTAGATTTCAAAGATAATGAAAAAAATTATGCCAGGGGTGTATAACAACTGTTTTCTGTGTCAAACAGGGAGTGCGGGGATAGCTGTCGTTTCCGACAACATCTAGTTTAAGTTTGTCTCAGTCCCAATTTAAATCAAATTAATTTCCAACAGATTCTGTTGCTTTATGCACCCTTTCGAATTTTATTTTGATTGAAATACTAGTACATAGTCATTTCCGACTTTGTTCAAAATTACAACTTCTTTGTGATTTCCTCTCAACTTGCATTTTGCCATTGAAGAGAATTCAAACTAAATTTTGACATAAAACATAACCTCTGATGATAAACATGAAATTTTATTCCTAAGAATTGCTTGCATAAGCTCAACACCAAAGCAGAAGACTGCCAAATCATACGTTGCTTTGATACACAGCATATGACAAGAGCATCAAGGAAAAGGGGGAGGGGATACTTGTATTTGTTTTCACCTGTGAAAAAATACTGCAATTGGATTTATATTCCCAATTAATTTCATTATTAAAAGTTGATGTTCAAATAAAAACTAATTATTAGGAGCTCAAAGATCTCAAAAGTTACCTGAAATATTCCTATAATATACATATGTATCTTTTGTACTATTTTAGCCTTTATCTTTAAAACATAGTGCTTTAAGAATGACTGTCGCGCTCCGCAAAAGTGACTAAAGCTTTCAAAATCCTAGAATAAACCCTGTTTACCCCGTTTGACAGCCATTCTAATAGCTGAAACATTCCGGAATTTGACTTTTGGAAGAATGTATATTACACGGCAGAAGCAGATCAAAGCAATACTGGTACATTGTAACATTGCAGACCTAATTGCCTTGCTCGAGATTTGCCAAAATTATCAAAGATCAAACAAAATAATTTAAAAAATCAAAGAAATTTGCCGCAAATTTGAATAAGCTTTGCCCGAGTCTCACACATGTGAGACTTAACAGGTCTGACATGTTCTGGCCTTAGAATTCTTTAGCTGGATTTTACTGTCTCATATTGTTAATCAGTAACATTTAAATGTTAACTGATGAGTTATGAAGGGCCACTGGAGGGACCAATAATTGGTACTTAAATTCATTGTGCAATGTACTCTTACAATTCTTATAGTAGGAAAATAAAAATGTAGCTTATAAGACTCACAAATGATTCCCATATTGTTCATCAGAATTATCTTTTGACATCTTTTAAAATACATTTTATGATTAAGCATGTTAAGTTACTTTTTATAATTAAGTTAAAGTCTACATTTTGAATTCGAATTATTGGTTGAATATTAGAAATGTGTTAATTTTGGTTCTTATATGGTGTAAATAAGAATTTCAAAGACCTCTTTTTCTGCATGTTCTCGGTACAAGGTAGATTTTTTTTTAAATAACTCTTGTGAAAAATGAAACAATGCCATTTTTCTCATTGAAAATTTCATAAAGGTATCTTGATGCTCATTTTGGCTATGCAGTTTTAATTTTGTAGTGGCCACAACAAATCCTGTAATTATATTGAGTTTCCAATGTCTGTATATTAATGTCTGTACTTGAATGATAGATGTTACCTTTTCCCAATTGAAATTGCAACTCCTCATGCAGACATCAAATTGGTCTGATTCAAGGTCACTTTCTTAAAATATTTGTTTCAAATCGAAAAGGTCATGTCAATCATGGACCCAGATGGGAAATTTGACATCCCTAATATTTGCTATTTAACAGTTATACCAATGGGAAGTAGTTTTGCAGAAGAGCAGCCACACTTGTTGATTCTCAGATTCATACTGGGGTGTATATGCATATCAACTGAAAATACATAACAAATGTACATTATCAACAAAATTAATTTTGAACGAATGCAAAATCAACAGAATATCTCATGCTAGCTTTAATGACCAAATAAAACTAACTTGAATTGTGTTTTATTAGGACCCCTCTTCACAGTGTCAGACCACTCTGTCCATCTGTCTGTTCGTCTAATCATAACAAAGTCGTGCCCTGGGTTTTTTGTTCCCCTTTGCAACGTGGAGCGGGGACATAGAAATGCCGGGTGTCCGTGCATCTGTCCTTCACACTTTCTTGTAAGCGCTCTCATGCCTACAAACTTTGACGTATTCTCATGAAATTTATGCCAAATGTTAATATCACTAATACCTCGGTCAAGTTCGAAAATCAGCGTCAGTCGATACTTTTTGAGGGAGTAATGGGACTTTGACCGAAATCATGACTCCGTTTCATCCAAAAATTGAACTTGTAAGCACTCTCATGCCTACAAGTTTTGACGGATTTTCATGAAATTTATACCAAATGTTTATACCACTAATACCTTGGTCAAGTTTTAAAATCAGCCTCGGTCCATACTTTTTGAGGGAGAAATGGGACTTTGACCAAAATAACGACAAGCGCTCTTACGCCTACAAATTTTGACGGATTCTCATGAAATTTATACCAAATGTTTATACCACTAATACCTTGGTCAAGTTTATAAATCAGCCTAGGTCCAGACTTTTTGAAGGAGTTATGGGACTTTGACCAAAATAACTACACCGTTTAACCAAAAATTGACCTTGTAAGCACTCTCATGCCTACAAATTATGACGGATTCTCATGAAATTTATATCAAATGTTTATACCATCAAAACCTCGGTCAAGATCGAAAATCAGCCTCTGTCGATACCTTTAGACGGAGTTATGGGACTTTAACGAAAATAATGACTCTTATTTTATCCAAAAATTGACCTTGTAAGCGCTCTCATGCCTACAAATTTTAAACGATTTTCATGAAATTTATACTTAATGTTTATACCACTAATATCTTGGTCAAGTTCGAATACAGCTTCGGTTGAGGTCTCATATACCAGTTACGACGTTGCCATTTACTTCAAGGCTAAATCAGCCATTTTCCACTGTTTGCCCTCAACATATAGGTTTAGCTTGACCTTTGAGTTGTATATCATTTCGAAGCATTTTAACTAAGGAATCCAAATCTGCCATAAAAATATGGGGTGAACCGTTTTGATTTTTCCCAAAATGGCACCGAATAAAAATATGAAATAAACAATAATATTTACATTTGAAAAAACACATGCTTCCCAGTCCTTGTCAGGGCCTTATCATGCACCCAGTAAAACAATATTCATACACCAGCTTCAAATATGACAGTTGTCTCAATAAATATACATAATCAGCTTTCAAAAAAAAGTATTCTCATAATATTCAAACTGAAAGGATAAACATTTTAGCACTTCAAACATCCTCTTTTCAAATTTTAGATTTTTAGGAACTTTATGACTGAGGGACCAGTTGACCCGGAACTGGTTAATGAGACCTTAAGATTTCAAGTTGTATTGAAAATGAGGGTTTTTGCTCTTTCAATTGAAAGTGTACACTTGTGCGAGTAAAATGATACCCAATATGTACTGGTTCAATAACCGGTTAAGATTTCCTGACATATCCAAATACAGTATGTCGCGATCAAATTTAGAGAAGTTTGACATAACATATGAAGCGCACAGTCATTGTGTATGAAAAGGAAGTTTTGTAATAAACTTTACAAAATGGGTAATAAATATCTCTCAAAATGGTGTAATGTATGCTTCATGGGTGTACAGAAATAGAAATATGGCTGATATTTACCTAAAAAGCCTACAGGGAAGGAGATAAATGTTATTAATGAAACAAAAATAGGGAGGGAAAATAGATCTGCAGCATGAAATACCTATGTGAACCTAAATTATGGCCATTTTTGAGAAAATAAAATATTTCCATTTTTCAACCATATATTTATGATAACAGGCCATAATTTGACAAGCTAGTGCAATTTTTGGAAAGAGAATGAATGGTTGCTAAGGTGAATAAGGGCAAAACCTATTCAAAGATATGATGACGCCTGCCTCTTAAGATTTCAAGTTGTATTAAAAATGAGGGTTTTTGCTCTTTCAATTGAAAGTGTACACTTGTGCAAGTAAAATGATACCCAATATGTACTGGTTCCATAACCGGTTAAGATTTCCTGGCATATCCAAATACAGTATGTCGCGAGCAAATTTAGATTGATTGATTGATTAGTTAGAGTTTAACGTCCAATGAGCAATATTTCAGCTATATCAGGACGAGAACAAGTTAATCAATTCAAAACAAATTGTAAGTAAAAGAAGAAAGAAATAAAGGTGGAAGGGACAACCGGGGCAACGACTTTTGATTGCCACTGGAAAAGGGGAGAAATGGGTAGGGGCAGGAAATTTAGCCTTCTATACGACACCCAGTTTGACATAACATATGAAGCGCACAGTCATTGTGTATGAAAAGGAAGTTTTGTAATAAACTTTACAAAATGGGTAATAAATATCTCTCAAAATGGTGTAATGTATGCTTCACGGGTGTACAGAAATAGAAATATGGCTGATATTTACCTCAAAAGCCTACAGGGAAGGAGATAAATGTTATTAATGAAACAAAAATAGGGAGGGAAAATAGATCTGCAGCATGAAATACCTGTGTGAACCTAAATTATGGCCATTTTTGAGAAAATAAAATATTATTTCTATTTTTCAACCATATATTTATGATAACAGGCCATAATTTGACAAGCTAGTGCAATTTTTGGAAAGAGAATGAATAAGGGCAAAACCTATTCAAAGATATGATGACGTCTGCCTCTTTAGGTCTCATATACCAGTTACGACGTTGTCATTTACTTCAAGGCTAAATCAGCCATTTTCCACTGTTTGCCCTCAACATATAGGTTTAGCTTGACCTTTGAGTTGTATATCATTTCGAAGCATTTTAACTAAGGAATCCAAATCTGCCATAAAAATATGGGGTGAACCATTTAGATTTTTCGCAAAATGGCACCGAATAAAAATATGAAATAAACAATAATATTTACATTTGAAAAAACACATGCTTCCCAGTCCTTGTCAGGGCCTTATCATGCACCCAGTAAAACAATATTCATACACCAGCTTCAAATATGACAGTTGTCTCAATAAATATACATAATCAGCTTTCAAAAAAAGTATTCTCATAATATTCTAACTGAAAGGATAGACATTTTAGCACTTCAAACATCCTCTTTTCAAATTTTAGATTTTTAGGAACTTTATGACTGAGGGACCAGTTGACCCGGAACTGGTTAATGAGACCTGAGACATTTTGACGGAGTTATGGGACTTTGACCAAAATAATGACTCCGTTATATTGACCTTGTAAGCGCTCTCATGGCTACAAATTTTGACAGATTTTCATGAAGTATATACCAAATGTTAAAACCACTAATACCTTGGTCAAGTTTGAACATCAGCCATGGTCAATACTTTTTATATCCCCTTATATTTAATTTTGGAACAGCCCTGAATGTTTGAAAATATTGCAATTTCATAAACAGTATACTAGTATATCGCTTGAGTGGCGGGGGAACCAGGAAGTCTATTCTTTTGTCTTTTGAGATAGGCTTTTGATATTTTGCATTGGGATAGATTGCACAAACAAACAAACAAAAAAAAACCACCCCAAAATGGAAATGTGTTTGTGAATTACACCACAAAAGGTCTAGTAGGCTATAAAGTTACTGTAATTAAGTCTCCCTAAAAATTGTTCCCAAAATCATCATATTTTCAGGATGGTACAAAGTTTTTCCTAATATAAAAGAAATACAATCGGTTCTATAAAACTAAGACTAGTAAAATCTTTTTTTTTTTAATATTTTATAATCTATAAAAGAACTCTGATACCATACCCAATTTTTCTCATCATTTTACAGCCGTTTCAGGTATCCATGTTTCATAAAAGTTTTCAAACGTTTTACCAAAGTCAGCTAAGCCTAAGGATGTGTATTGATGCATATAGTTAAATGTCCAAAATGCCAAAGGCAAAATTCACACCTTGATCAAGAGATTATATTCTATTTCATAGTATTATCTGACAATGAAAAATAATATCTTTAAGTTATTGATACATGTACATGTATATAGTGAACTGTCTGTCTGTCTGTCATTCACAATTTTATGCAGTTTTTACATGGAATAAAGTTTTCATTTTTGGTTTAAAGCTTGTGGATTAACTAGATATAATTTGCCTCTCCTAGTCTGTAGTGCTGTTATTTATTGTTATACCCCCGCTTTGAAAAAGTGGCGGGTATATAGTGATGGCATTGTCCGTCTGTCACACATTTCTGGTCACAGTTTTCTCAGCTTGTATATATGTTGGAATGATTTCATATGTGGTCAGAAGCTTGGTTATGATGAATAGTAACGTGTAAGCTATTTTCCGGTCTGTCGAGTTGCTACTTCCTGTTTGCTGATATATTGGAAGTTTTACTACGATATAGAGGGTTATTTTCGCAGGGTGCTAATTTTGGCATATTTTAGCGGTCCAGCTTAAATCGCCAAAATAAATTCGACAAATTTTATTCTACAGTTCATTTATTTAAAAAAGTATATGAAATTTATAACATTTTTTGTTATTTATTACCCTTGGAAATTAATTAATATTTATCATAATGGCTTGGATATCCCAATGTATTGTGCATGTCTAAAGTTTGTAATCAGGCCAAGCTGTGTAGGTGACAAATATTTAAAACTAATGAAAATGCAGGTGCAAATATAAATTACATGTAATTTACTAAATAATTGATTAATGGCAATAAAACATATTTAAAATCAAAGGATAATTATCATTCTTTTTTTTAATAATTACTTAATGTTGATCAACACTTATTATAAACCGATATTCATTTCTTTTTAGTAACAAGGGAAATATTTTATTATGTATTTTACATAATCACGAAAATAAAAATCGCCAAAATTTTTCGTATACATTTTCTCTTTACAATCGCCAAATTTTACACCCGTCAAAATAACCCGCTATACGGTATAACTCACTATGGATGAGAATTTTTTTTCACTGTTTTTCAGCTTGTATATGTTGGAATGATTTCATATTTGGTCAGTAGCTTGATTATGGTGAGTTGTAACATGTAAGCTATTATACCCCCGTTTTGAAAAAGCGGCGGGTATATAGTAATGGTGGTGTCTGTCCGTTCGTCTGTCCGTCCGTCTGTCCTTCCGTTTGTCCGTCACACATTTTTGGTCACAGTTTTATAGAGCTGAGTATCGTGAGGAATCTCACAATACGATACGTATCCTGATATCTGCTTGCGATGCGAAACTATCAAGACACGATACAGAAAGAGACATACCATAACTAATCACTGTGATAGTGGGAATGTCTTGGAAAGTGATGGAGATTAATTTTTTCCTTGAAAAATTTTTTATTGGGGCAATAAAACACAAGTTTTGTCAGGACATTTCTTGTTTTACAGGTAAAAATTTAATTAAGCAGGTAAACTTCAAAGAAATTACAGGTAAAATGGGTAATAGAATTTAATCCTTCCCACTCTGTTTTATGGCCTTTTTAGGCCTATCACAGTGATTGTATGTCTGTGATTTTATGTCTAAAGGATTAAAAGTTATGTCTTTCCAAGTGATTTGTTATGGTACGTCTCTTTCTGTACTGTACGTATCATGGTACTCTAAATCTTGTTTTTTTGACAGACTTGCCTACCCTTAGGATTTTGGTGTAAGGCTTACTATTTTCAAAATCATCGTATGCCCTTACGATGGTGTACCATTTCCTTATGATTTGGTCAATTTGCGGTATTTCCGGAAAATTTTCCGTTCCGGTCCGTCATTTCATTGCAGTTTCGTAAATTATTGTTGAAATCGGCATTTCCGGTAATAAAAAGAATGTAAACAAGAATTCTAGGTTTCCATCTGAGGAAATAAGTATTCTTGGCGGGAGTATTGTGTACCTACATGATGTGTCTTTCACTGACGAGTGTAGTTGCTGTGTTGAAACACGTTTTTTACATTAAAAAGTGCCTTACTATTTTTCATCTCAGATTACAATTTTTGATCAAGTAACTTTCTATTTTTGACCAAAAGGGGTAGGCAAGTCTGTCTTGACATAAATTCAGCAGATATCAAGACTGAATTGCATTATACAATTGTTTTAATATTTGAGCCATGTATCTGTCATAATTGTAATTATATCAATTTATAAGCCGTGGGAGCATTCACAATGACAACTTCGTTTATATCTACGAGTTCTGCCATATTGGCACTAATAAAACGCAGATCGGACCGGGTGTGGTTGTATAAAACAAAGCCGTTTTCGGTATCGTGATTCCGGACCAACGATACGATACGGGAATCATCATCACATTGGATCGATTCATCGATGAATCGTTACCCCTCTACAGTTTTCTCAGCTTGTATATGTTGGAATGATTTCATATTTGATCAGAAGCTTGATTATGATAAATTGTAATGTGTAAACTATTTTAGGGTCTGTAGAATTGCTACTTCCTGTTTGCTGATATGCTGAAGTTTTACTATAACACACTTTGGATGAGAAATTTGCGTCAAAGTTTTCTCAGCTTGTGTATGTTGGAATGAGTTCATTTTTTGTCAGAAGCTTGGTTATGATGATTTGTAACGTGTAAGCTATTTTTGAGTTTGTCATGTTGCAACTTCCTGTTTGCCGAAATGTTGAAGACTATGGATGAGAAATTTTGGTCACAGTTTTCTCAGCTTGTATATGTTGGAATGATTTTATATTTGGTCAGATGCTTGATAAGGATAAATTGTAACTTGTAAGCTATTTTCAGGTCTGTTGTGTTGCTACTTCCTGTTTGCTGATATGTTGAAATTTTACTATAACACACTATGGATGAGAAATTTTTGTCGCAGTAACTTGAATTGTATGGGTGGGAATGATTTCAAATTTGGTCTGGAGCTTTATAATAATGAGTTGTAATATGTAAGCTATTTTGAAGTTTGCCATATTTCCACTTCCTGTTTGCCGATAAGTTGAAGTTTACTATAACCCTTTATGGATGAGAATTTTTTGTCACAGTTTATTTGGCTTCTAAAGTGGGAATGATTTCAAATTTGGACTGGAGCTTTATAATAATGAGTTGTAATGTGTAAGCCATTTACAGGTCTGTTTTTCATGCACTTTCTGTTTGCCGATTCTTTGCATGATGTTTAACTATAACTGAACTATTGCTGTATTACCACTTCCTGTTTTCTTGGCATGTATGAGTGAGGCAATTTCAAATTTGGTCTGGATGACTGTTTAAAGAATTGTATTACACTTTGGAAGCAGGGGTATTCATTTGTGGCCCAGCAGACCACAGTACTTCTATTTTACAAATACTTTTGGTTCAATATTAAGTGATCTTGACTATTTTTAAGTAAATACCACCATTGATTTCTTACATTTGAAAATATATTTCCATAAAGCAAAATATGATTACAGATTATGGTTGTCTGTCTTTTCTGATACAATCAGGAATAGCCTATAATTTACCTGATGGTTGACTTTAAAGATGGTTTCGGATTGGACAGCTGGGTTTGTTATTCAAAGCAATACACATTCATAGGTAAACCAAACAAAGAACCAAACTTAGCTACCAAGTTAGGTAATTTATTTGCAACATGCTTAGCTGAATTAGCTGTATAATCCCTTTTAAGTCATTTAATTAGTTTGATAGTTTTCCTAAAGGATGAAACTCTTTAGGCATGAATGAAAGTTGTTGTAACTAGATATACCTCCCCCTTTTTCGCAGAAAATATTCAAAGACTAATTATGTCCCCTTCAAAATTTCAGACAGAAACTATATAACTTCATAAACATCTTCAGGTGGTATACTGCAACTGTGTAACATTTCATCAATATCCAAGTACCCGTTTAGGGGAACATGTGCTTACAAGGTTCACCCCTTTTTTCCAGAAATATTCAAAGATGAATTATCCCCCTTCAAAATTTCTGGCAGCAGCCATATAATTTCATGCACACCTTCAGGTGGTGAACTACAACTGTGTAACATTTCATCAAAATCCAAGCAGTTGTTTTGGAGAACATGCCTCCACAAGGTTTGTCCGCTCCCCCCTTTTCTGGAAAATATTCAAAGACAAATCATCTCCCCTTTATAATTTTGGACAGCGACCATATTACTTCATGCACATCTTCAGATGGTGTACTACAATGTGCAACATTTCATAAAAATCCAATCAGGGCTTTAGGAGAACATTAGCTGACAAGGTACATGGACGGACAGACGGACAGACATACCCCCAAACTTTGTGTGTGGGGGTATAAAAATGGAAAATTTGAAAAAACAGTTTACCTGTCAAGACATCTATCTTTTAACAATTGCAAGAATAATATGGGGAAAGTTAGAGGTTATCTGCAGTAAGAAAAACCATTTTGGCAAATACTCCATGCCATTTTCAAATTTTTGTCCCCCGCTGCAACGCAAAGGAGGGACATGGTAATGGTCTGCATCCGTGTGTCAATGCGTCCGTGTGTCTGTGTGTCATGTTTTTTGTGGGCACAACTCCTCAGAAACTGCTGGTCAGAATTTATTCAAATTTTACAGGATTGTTAGTCACCATTAGTACTAGATCATATCCCATTGCCATTTTGATTCGTCAAATTTTGTGGGAGTTATGGGACTTTGATTATTTACACATTGTTATACAATGGCAAATCTTGTGAACCCAACTCCTCAGAAACCGCTGGCCAGAATTCATTCAAATTTTACAAGATTGTTAGTCACCATTAGTACTAGATCATATCGCATCGCCATTTTGATTCGTCAAATTTTGTGGGAGTTATGGGACTTTGATTATTTCCTCATTGTTATACAATGGCAAATCTTGTTGATGCAACTCCTCAGAAACCCCTTGTCAGGATTCATTCAAATTTTACAGGATTGTAAGTCACTATTAGTACTAGATCATATCACTTCGCCATTTTGATTCGTCAAATTTTGTGGGTGTTATTGGACTTTGATTATTTCCACATTGTTATACAATGGCAAATCTTGTGGACGCAACTCCTCAGAAATTGCTAGTCCGAATTCATTCTAATTTTACAGGATTGTTAGTCACCATATGTACAAGATCATATCGCATTGCCATTTTGATTCATCAAATTTTACAGGAGATGAGAAAAAAAGTAACAACAACACTTCTCGGGAATGCAGTGGTCTTTATTGATCGACATGTTTCGGCACTGTAGTGCCGTCATCAGGTCCTGTGTTGTTGTTACTTTGTTCTCATTTATGTTTTTACGTAACAACCCTGCATACCTCAGGTATCCACTTCGAGGTAATCTAACGAACTGAGACATATCAGGCGTTGGTCCACTTGAGTTATATAAATTTTACAGGAGTTATTGGACTTTATAGACTTAATGCATGCTACAGCTTAGGAACACTTTGTGGGTGCAACTCCTCAGAAACCACTGTACGGATTATGCTGAAATTTTGTTTGAACATTTGCCACCATATGTACTTGATCATATTATGCTGCCATTTTGATTCGACAAATTTTTCAGGAGTTATGGGACTTTATCGACTTAATGCATACTACAACATAGGAAGACTTTGTGGACACATCTCCTCAAAAGCCAATTAAGGGATTTTGCTGAAATTTTGCTTTGCTGTTTGCCACCTAATGCAGTTAATAATATCCTGCTGCCATTTTAATTCACAAAATTTTACATGAGTTATGGGACTTTATCGACTTTACTGCAGCTGCGTGGGACATAGCTACACGTAGCAATCTTGTTTTTTTTTTAAATTTAAAAAAAAGCAAAAAAGATAACAGATTGCCTTGTCGTTACCTATATTTTATTTGAATATATATATTCTGGAGCTGCTCAAACACACATATTTTTTTACTCCTTAGTTACATAATCAAAAATAATTGACAAATGATATTCCACAATATCAAAGGAGATAAAAAAAAAATGTTAACCCATAAGATCCAAATTTAAACTATTCTGCCCTGGTAGCCATGCATGTTGTCCAATAAAAATGAAATGGTTCAGTTTCCTCCAATATTTTAGACCCTTGAGGGATCCTGGAATATAGGAATAGGACCCAGTATCCCAGTATACATGATACAACCCCTTAAAACCAGGGTGAAAGTGTATTCCTGTCTGTGTCCTTCAAAATAAATTTCTAAGTTTTTGGTAAATGTTTCTCCATTTAGACTTGTCTAAACTCTGATTGTATCCCTTTAACTATCATACAGTCTTTTTGATTATGCTGATATATGTTATATCGCTTCTATATAATATTTAGTTGACCTTGTAATTATGGCAAACACTATGTGTTAATACTGTCATGTTGTTGTGTGCAAACCATTCTTTATTTACAACTCTATTCAATACACTGGCTGTCAATTTTAATTTATATATGTGGAGAGGGATTAACATAAGGCTTAGCCTTGTTTCTCAATCCAATTATATTGTCACTTTTATTATTATTGTATTGTGTTTGTAATATGTGTTGTCGTTGTTGTCGAAATAAAGTTTAAACTAAACTGGGTGTCCACAGTTGTGTGGGATGAATAAATACACAACCCATCTTTTAGATGGGATGTTAACTCAGATCCACAAGTTTAAAGAAATGCCACTTTTCAAGAGTTAAAGAACACTTGTAGCAAGATCTTTTGGAGTGTTCGTTACGTGATCACCCACAAGGCTATAAATTTACTACTACTTTTGATTTCACTCTACGTTCCCAGTGGAAGTAAGAATTTCCCATCATATGACCCTTTCCATACCCTGAATTGATTGTTATTGACTAACTTATGGCGGGTTTCCTGGCTCATTTAGGTATTATATTTGCAATTCTTCAATGAACATACCAATATTCCTCAATTAACACCTATAACAACTCCTTCTAAACTCCTGTCTTTTATTTGTCAATCAACCTATCAAGATTCTATAGAATTCTATTGTATACCAATTTGTCATCACTGGAGTTGTTTTAGGTGTTACAATATTGGTATGTTCATTGAAGAATTGCAAATAAAATACGTTAATGATCTGGGAAATGTGCCATAACTGTTCTCATCTTGATATACATGTAGCTGAAACATTGCTTAGTATATGTTAAACAATATTCAATCAATCGATCAATAGTGTAGAGAATATTGAAATCTTGTTTAATTTCAAATTGACATTGATTTCAATTTTCTTTTGTTGCAAATTAAGATTTCAACCCATATTCTTACAAAATGTTTGTATTTTTTTCAGCACATTTGGTGACAAAGATGTGATAATAGCCAACAGTTTCTGGTTTAACGCACACCTGGGACTAGGAATGTATCTATATAACCAGAAACATCTACAGAATGTATCAAACCAAGACAGAATTATGTATTCAGTATTTGGAACATGTATATTTAATTTTGGATCAGTGTTGATATGGGCAACAAGTAAACATGTGATACCAGATGTGCCTATTTTTAGAGGGTTGTTAGGGTTAGCATCCGGCGCTGGATTGTTGTATGTAGGGAAGAGATACTTAGATCATTTGAATTCTCTGTGATGAAGACTTGTCCTAGTTAGAACCATGTTTTTATTGAATTTTGCCAGCAAGACATTCATATCAATAATGTTTGTATATAGAAAAGAGTATATTTTTGAAGTTGAGAAACAGGAAAAATTTTAGAAACTTTTTTGCCATATATACTTGTTACAATGATTTACACAAGAATTTTATAACTATGTTTGTGTTTTTGAAAGTAGTTAATAAAATGTGTTATATATACTGGTACCCTTTGTCTGACATCTGAAGAACACAACAGTGAGAACCAGTTAGAAAGAATGTTGCATGGGTAACCAAAGGGAACAGTTGGTTACAGGGTCTAATGTTATGTAGATGCTGTTACTGTTTAAATCGCAGCTCACAACTTCCTAGATACAATTCCGCTGTTTGTTATGGCGAATACTATTCAAGCTTTCAGTTCAAAAGCTCAAGTTTCAAAGCTCCTTTACATTTACAATGGCATATGTCAGTATCGAAGACCTGACTCCAAATGTCAAAACAACAAATGGAATGTCTTTTTATACTCCTACCACAAATTTACTCAAATTGAAGTTAAATGTTCTCAAATGTCAATTATACTCAGATGTCACTTGATTTATATGGAATATCGGACATTTTGTTTTTGATATGGACTTTATCATGGCCAGTATCAAGTGAGCCCGTTAGGCGAACTTGATGCCTTACGCCGTGATAAAGTCCTTATCAAAAAAAAAAGTCCTATATTTCTTTTATCGGTAATTCACAAAATGATATAAAGTAAAAGAAACTGAAATTTCCATTTTAGCACAAATAATCTATTGTTTATTTCAATAATTTATATGCATTCTTCATTCAACGTACTACGCGTATGAAAAAGACGAATAGTAAAAAACATGACGTCAGCATAGCAACCCGCACGTGACGACTTCACAGTGACCTAATAATTTTGTGATAATGTCCAGTTTGGTGATACTGAGATTATCAGTCTCTGTAGATCAAAGGAAATTCATACAAATTACCGATAAACTTAATTAAACTGAGCTGATTATTACACACATGACATAAGTAATTACTAATTAATGAGATGTCCAAATAAGCTAATTAGCTGTCAATTCAGTCAGTAAAATAATTAATTAATTTAGCAACTAACTTCTCATTATTTGAAGTTCCATTTCAAAAGTCAATATTTGCAATAAAAAAGTTTCAAAAAATTTTGGAGGCAAGTCACCTAATGACACATGTACTTAGGCATGGAGAAATTAAATCAGTGCAAATTACAAATACAAAAAGAAACCTAAATGCACAAAACTCTAGGTACAAACATGTAATGCAATAACACCAAACAGATCAGGAGTATATTTTATGGCAATATAAATTGTTATATGCCAAAACAAAAATTAAGATATGTTGTTTTAGTTTTTATACCCCTACAAACAAAGTTTAGTGGATATATATACAGTCGAACTTCGATGGCTCGAACACCCAAGGGACCGACGAAAACAGTTCGAGCTAGAGGGCTGTTCGAGCTATTGAGGTCGAACTATGATAAAACTTGAACAAAGGGACCAGAAAATGGGTTCGAGACATCCATGGTGTTCGAGTTATTGCAGTTCGAGCCATCAAAGTTCTACTGTATATAGGAATCGCCCTGTCTGTTTATGTCTGTCAATCTATCCACACTTTTGCTCTTAAACCAACTGAAAGGAATTTGATGAAAATTTACACAAATGAGGACACTATATGCATATGTTCATGAAGGAATATAATTATTGGAAGAGATAGTTTGACTTTTCCTTTTTATGTGGGAAATAGAGGTGCGAGGGTACTCATAAATGGCTTTGCCACAACCGCCTCTAGCTATATTCGAGAAAAAGAAGCCAAAATAAGCAATGAAGGGATATGGAGTAAATGTAAAGTAATACAAAAAATTGATTGGACAAATACAACTGAGTAGTTAAATCTTCAAGAAAGAAAATTCTATTTTTAAACAGTTTCAGGCACCTCATAAGTGCAACTCCTCTTAAACCAATGGAAGGATTTTGAAGAAACTTTACACAAAGGAGGGTTACTATATATATATAAGGGGAGATAATTAGACTTTGACTTTTCATTGATTCCATCTGCACATATAACCTTGTAAGTGCAACTCCTCCTAAACCACTTGAAGGATTTCAATGAAATTATGATTTTAGTGAAAAATGTCGGAAGAGAAAAAAGGTTGAATTTTATTTTTGTCTGATTTCTACAGAAAAGTTATTTCTTGAGGATTATATCATTGTGTCCATATATATATTGTATCTGCACTTGTACTGTGTCCACAACTGTATTGTGTCCTCCACACCCACATAAATTTGCACTTGCCATATTGATTCGGGGTTTAATTAGCACAGGATATATCTGGCTGCCATTCGGCGACAGCTCTTGTTTCTAACTTGGTTTGCTCAATACATTATGGTAATGAGACCATCTTGGGTGCTTAAGAACAAAAAATTACAAGATTGATATATATCTTATATTTGATTTGATATAGAATTGACTTCAAATGTTGGTATATGTATATTTTTGAAAGCATTAAGAATTGTAGAAAATGCAAAAACAGGATGTGTGAATGACACATGCAAACAATTGTTCAGAAAACAAAAATGAAAAAGGAAACAAAAAGTATTATCTATCAAAGGAACTAGATCAATTAACAGGAAACATGTTCACTTGTTAAATTCCTGGATTGAGTAGATAAAAATGTGGAGACAGGATTGGAATATTACAGGAAACACAATGAAAGCATGATTGTTTTCATTACCAGAATTAGAGGATAAAGTTTTTATAATATCAACAAAATTTAGGGATATATAGGAATGACAATGTCTGTCTGAATGAGTACACTTCATTTTTTAAGGGCAATTCCTCTTAAACCACTTCAAGGATTTTAATGAAACTTGAAATAAATGAAGAACACTGTATGCAGCTGTTGATGAAGGAATAAAATTATTGTCTGATACCATGAAGGGGAGATAATTTTACTTTGGTTTTCTCTGAAAACATGAATCCTCTTATACTTCTTGAAAGATATGGATAAAAATTTAGGCAAAGCAAAGATACTACCATATGTAGATATGTTTAAAGGAATATAGTTATTGTCTAACACCATAAAGGTCATTTAGTTTTAGGAAATGGGTGTGGGGTATCTTTTTGTGGCTTTGCTATCGTCACCTCTAGTTAATTTACAATTAATACAAGCTAGTTTTTCATTCCATTGGTCAGTTTTGAAATATTTTAAGAATGAGATTTCTCACTGAAAAAAAAAATTAGGACAGTAATTGAACAATGTAGTTGGAAGAGAAGGAAATAATAAATTGAAAAATAACAATGAGTACAAGTAACAAGCTTGATATCAGAAGATGGTACCATTTCTAAGGGTTAAGCTCAACAGCAATGCTTTGAAGTGATCAATTTAAATGCAAAATAGCAAATGACAACTAAAGGCTCAGACACTGAGCCTGAATCACTCACCTGACAAAATGCTTACAGCAGGTGATGAAAGTGATGTTTATCCCATAGGATTCTATGACTTAAAATATGTTATGTGCTGGCAGTCTTGTTTTTTATCAGATGAAAACAAAATAAGCAATCGTAGCTAACTTCCAAGCTGGCTGCCATGTTTTTATACGACCGAAAAAAATTTGAGGTCGTATTATGGTATGGCGTTGTCGTCTGTAGACACTTTTGTTTTTGGTCAATAACTTAAGTTCAAGTTGATCAATCCTTATGAAATTTTAACACAATGTTTCTATGCACTACAGGAAGGTGTGGGTGGGTTGTGGACATTATGGCCCCTCCTGTTTTTAAAAGGGGGCCAAAAAGGGCAAAATTGGGTGTTTTCACATATTTGGCTGTAGAATTTTTATTATTAATCAGATTTTGATGGGGTTTCTATCATTAGATTACTGAGGAAATTTCCAATCAGTGTCGTGCAACGGATTTCATGTCGCATGTACCGTTCATGAGATAAATGGGTCCCAAAAGGGGCGATTCTCAAAAATTATATATTTTTTTAATTTCTAGTCCAACTTTGACGCAGTTTTTTTCAATCAATTCCTTATGAAAAATTAATACAGCACTTAACTATTAGATTTTTGAAAACTTTTGGAGATATAAGGGGCTAAATGGTGTCCAAATTGCAAATATGGAGATGACCTGAAATTTTTTATTTTTCATTGGATTTCGATAAGATTTTTTTCTTTAGATTTCTCTTGTTGTCATCTTTCTGTAGTATGCCAACAGATTTGGGGTATCTCTTACCGTTTCTGAACTATTATGGGTCAAAGTGGCCGAAATTGCAATTTTTGAAAATATGTAAAATTGTTATTTTTATTCAGATTTCAATGACATTTTTTCTTTTAATTCATCTTGATGTAAGCTGTCAGAAGTATGTCAACTCTTACAATTTCCATGCTTTTAGGGATCAAAAGGGCTAATTTTAATGTTCACAGAGCTAATTACTGTGCCAAGCTTCTTATTGTGTCCATCAAGTTACTGTGTAAAGCTCTTAACTGTGTCCAGTTTCAAAATTCTTTGGTCGACATGCTGTGGTCGTATCATGCTGCAGTGGGCGTAGCCCTTTATTTATTGGATGGGACCGAAATGAGCAATTTTTGTTAAGGACCTTCCATACATCATTCCTATAAAGTTTGGTTGAATTTGCTTCAGTGGTTTCAGAGGAGAAGATGAACATGTGAATATCCCATAGGGCCAATGTTAAACTATGTTCTGTGGTGGCGGCCATGTTTTTTTGTTGAATCGGAATAAAATGAGCATTCTTTGTGATGGACGTTTAGTACATCATTCCTGTACAGTTTGGTTGAATTTGCTTCAATAATTTCAAAGAAGTTGCTGAAAATGATGTTTTTCCCATAGGGTCCAATGTCAAAACTAAGATCAGTGCTGGCGGCCATGTTTTCATTGGATTGGAACGAAATGAGCAACCTTTGTAAAGGACTTTTCATACATCATTCCTGTAAAGTTTGGTTGAATTTGCTTGAACGGTTTCAGAGGAGAAGATGAAAATGTAAATTTCCCATAGGACCAATGTTAAACTATGTTCCATACTGGCGGCCATTTTTTTTTTGTCAAATCGGAATGAAATGAGCAATCTTTGTAGTACATCATTCCTTTAAAGTTTGGTTAAATTTGCTTCAGCAGTTTCAGAGCAGTTCATGAAAATGTGATTTTTCCCATAGGGTCCTATGTTAAACCTAAGTTCCGCGCTGGCGGCCATGTTTTTTATCCGATTGGAAGGAAATGAGCAATCTTTGTAAAGGACCTTCCAAACATCATTCCTGTAAAGTTTGGTTGAATTTGCTTCAGTGGTTTCAGAGGAGAAGATGAAAGTGTAATGTTTACAGACGACGGACGCCAAGTGATCTCAATAGCTCACACTGACCTTTTGGGTCAGGTAAGCTATAAAAAACAAAGGGCAAACCTGGACTATGGCCGTCTGATAATCCCAGAGGCATTCAGTCTAATGTTATGCTTCCACTGGCTTCTGTATGAACAATGTGAACACAAATCTTTTTAGTCCCCTACCGGCATCGCCGAAGGGGACTTTAGGTTTGCACTTCGTCAGTCCGTCAGTCCGTCCGTCAGTCCGTCA
>MJUU01069984.1:235472-250586 GCA_002080025.1 Modiolus philippinarum
AGTTTTCCGGACTTTTTTTCTAAACCGTTCCACATATTGAGCTAATATTTGGTATGTGAGTCTACCATCATGAGTTACAGATGAAGTTCGTGTTTGGTTCCGGTCCACTGAGTTTGGACGGAGTTATGGGACTTGGACTTTGACTATTTCGGTAAAATATCAGTTTTCCGGACTTTTTTTCTAAACCGTTCCACATATTGACCTAATATTTGGTAAGTGATTCTACCATCATGAGTTACAGATGAAGTTCTTGTTTGGTTCCGGTCCACTGAGTTTGGACAGAGTTATGGGACTTGGACTTTGACTATTTCAGTAAAATATCAGTTTTCTGGAGTTTTTTTCTAAACCGTTCCATATATTGAGTTAATACATGGTATGTGTGTCAACAATTATAAATTACAGATGAAGTTCGTGTTTGGTTTCGGTCCATTGATTTTGGACTGAGTTATGGGCCTTTGACTTAGAAAATTTTGGTAAAATATAGGTTTTCCAGACTTTTTTTCTTAACCGTTTCAGATATTAAGCTGATATTTGCATTGTTAATCAACTACTATGGGTTACAGATCAAGTTTGAGTATGGGTTGGGTCCATTGATTTTTGACGAAGTTATGGGCCTTGGGCTAGGAAAACTTTTCTTTAACTATTTTTGCTGGTATCACTGAATTATTCCACCGGGGACTCCTGTATTGCCTTGCAATACGATCCACACTTGTTTTATTTAAAATGGGCCATCCATACACTTTTGCGGCCATTGGCGTTATGGTTTCTAAGACATCCTATAGTGTTCTTTGTAAACTATGTTCTCAGCCGGTTGCCATCTTGGATGAGGTAGGAACTTCTTATCATAAACTTTGAAGGGGACCACTCAAAGACCAGTTTGGCCAAGTTTGCTTCCAATTGGCTAAGTGGTGTGTCAAAGAAGATCTTTGAATGCATTTCTCAGTGGGTCCTATGTATACATTATATATTGTTCCTTTGGTATCCATCTTGGAAGAGGTATGAGCAATTACAAACTTTGAAGGGGACCACCCAAGGACTATTGTGACCAAGTTTGGTTCCAATAGGTTGAGTGGTTTCATAAAAGAAATGTTTTTCTAATATTGTCCTATGTTCCCTTCTGGCAGCCATCTTGGATGAGGTAAAAATCTGGGAAGGGACCACCCAAGAACTAATGTGACCAGGTTTACTTTCAATGGGCTCTGTGGTTTCAGAGGAGATCTTTAAATGCATTTACCATAGGGTCCTTTGTTCAAACTTTTTTTCCTGCTGGTGATTATCTTGAATAAGGTACGAACATAAAAATCTTAAACTTTGAAGGGGACCACCCAAGGACTGTTGTGACAAAGTTTGGTTACAATTGGCTCAGTAGTTTCTGATAATAAAAATCTTTGAATGCAAATTTCTATAGGGTCTTATGTTAAACTATGTTCCCACTGGCAGCCATCTTGAATGAGGTGTGGACTATCCTGACACAATTTTTAAAGGGGACCACCCGAGTTATAACCACGGTATATTGATCTAGTTTGGTTCCAATTGCCCTGGTGGTTTCAGAGAAAGAGACCTGTGAATGAAAAGTTACAACTAACGCCAAGTTATGGCAAAAGCTCACTCTGTCTATAGCCAGGTTAGCTAATTACAAACACAACTCTTGCTTTGAAAAAGCAATAATGTGACCTTAAGGACAAAATTGAAGGTAATATCATTATCCTCTATGGTTTCTGAAAAATCACCTTGACCTATCCACATATCAAATACCAAAAGCCTGCCTTTAAAAATATATACAGTTAAAGGATGGCCTTGATTTTATTTTCATAAATGTAAAAATGTGACATTTTGGTTAAAGTTCAAGGAAAAGGATCACTAAGCAAGGTACATGACACATTGACTATCTACATTGCAAAGAATGCTTCAAAAGACAAAAAAGGATAAGCCAGGACATGACTGTCTGTCATTAAGAAAGCCATAATATTACCCTGAGTACAAAGTTCAAAGTCAGTGCCACATTACAAACCATGCTTCTCACATGTCTGCTTCAAAAAATGAAAATGTTCAAACCTGGATACAAACTTGTCAGAAAGAGTGCAATAATCTTATGACGTTAGAAACTGAATTCAAGGCCTCAAGTTCACTTCACTTTTAAGTATCCACATGCCTAATATTGAAGTATCTTATCAAAAGGCTCTCAAGGGCCAGTATCAATCACCTGGACCAGGGCTGATGGAGATATAAAAGACATTCTAATAGGGTCCAAAGATAAAATAAATTTTTCGTTGGTAGCTACCTTGAATTGGATGTAGACCTGACAGACACAAATTTTGAAGGGAACCATCCAAAAACTGTTTTGATCAAGTTTGGTTCCAACTTCATTCATGGTTTCAGAGAATTTGGTCCAATGATGAACTATCTTACTTCCAGGTGGCCATCTTGGATAAGGTATTGAACTGCTGGATACCTTTTCTGAGGGGACCATGAAGTGACCACTATGACTAAGTATGGTTTTATAATTGGATTAGTAGATTCTGAGAAGACGATCTTATAATGTATTTTCTGTAGGGTCCAATGTTTAAACTGTTGCCTGCTGAAGTCCTCTTTGAATGAGATACTGACCTGTCCAATGCCTTTTTTGGAAAAGGACCATTGTAAGAAGCTGTTTTGGCCCAATAGGTTTTTAGAAGAAAATCTTTGAACATGTTTTCCATCGGGTCCAATGTTCAACTATGTTACCAGCTGGCAGCCATCTTTAATTAATGAGATACAGACCTGCCAAAAACATTTTTTGGAAGGGACCATGTGATTATTGTGACTAAGTTTGGTTGTATTTTGACAGTGGTTTATGGAAAGATCATTTAATGTGTTTTCCTTAGGGACCAATGTTAACGGTGCACCTGATCTCGCCCATGGTTTTTTAATTGGGTCAGTGTTGTTCATCCTTGTATGTCTGTCTTCATTTTTCATCATATGTCTTTGTTTCTTTGTTTTGATGTTGCCATTGTCCTTGGATTATTTGTTTTAGACTGGCAGTTTGGTTCTCACTTACTTTACCTTACATTAAACTATGTCCAGCACTGGCAGCCATCTTGTATGAAATACAGACATGTGGGGTATCTTTTTTGAAAGTGACAATCTAAGAAACTGTAGTGACCAAGTTTGGTTGTAAGTTGACTAGTATTTTCTGAGAAGATCTATGAATGTGTTTTTCGTAGAGTTCAATGTTAAACTATGTTCCCCACTTGAGCAATGTTGTACAAGGAACCTCCTTTTGAAAGGACCCAAGGTACATTGTGATGGTTGTACTTTGACCAGTAATTTGTAAGATAATCTTTGAATGTGTATTTCATAGGGTCCAATGTTCAACAATGCCACACACGTGTGGTCATCTTAGATTATATACGGACCTGCCTGGGTCATTGTTTTGAAAGGGACATCTACTGACCAGTGTTACTATGTTTGGTTTTATTTGGACTAGCAGTTGCTGAGAAGATCTTTGAATGTGTTTTCCATAGGGTCCAATGTTAAACTATGATTCCCACTTGCAGATATTTGGGATGTGGAATGAACCTGCCACATACCTTTTTTGGAAGGGACAATATAAAGACCATTCTTAGAAGTTTTGAGTTGTGAGTGGGACTAGAAGTTTCTTGGAAGAAGATCTTTGAAGGTGTTTTCCATATAGCCCAATTTTAAACTATGTTCTCACTGCTGGCCATCTTGAATGAAGTATAGACCTTCCCAATACATTTTTTGGACCATTGTGACTAATTTGATTGTAGTTGGAATTTTAGTCTCTGAAAAGATCTTTGAATGTTCTAACTGGACTATTAAATTTTGAGAATGAGATCTTTGAATATGTTTTCCATAGGATCCAATGTTAAAATACGTTGCCTGCTGATGGCTACCTTGAGCTACCTTGAGTTAGGCACAAACCAGCCAGATACCTTATTTTTTGGAAAGGACCATCTATGGACCATTGTGACCTAGTTTGGTTGTTTTGAATTAGTAGGTTATGAGAAGAAATCTTAGAAAGTGTTTTCCATTGGGTCCAATGTTCAACTATGTTACCCAATTGCAGCCCTCTTGAATGGGGAGAGGACCAGCCAGAAATATTTTTTGGAAGGGACCATGCGACAAAGTTTGGTTTTATTTGGAATAGTAGTTTCTGAGAAGAGCGGTGAATTTGTTTTCCATAGGGTCCAATGTTAAACTAGGTTCCCTGCTTTCGGCCATCTTGGATGTGATTTGGACTTGCCAGTTACTTTTTTGGAAGGACCATTGTGAGTATGTTTGGTTGTAATTGGACTGGTAGTCTCTTGGATGAAGATCTTTGAATGTGTTTTCCATAGGGTCCAATGTTCAGCTATGTTCCCTGCTGGCGGTTATCTTTGACGAGGTACAGATCTGGCAGAAACCTTCAGAAAGGACCATGTAATGTCCAGTGTTTGGTTCTTATAAGCCTAGTAGTTTCAGAGAAGATCTTTGAATGTGTTTTTCATAGGGTGTTATATTGACTATATTTTCGGCTGGTGGCCATCTTGGATGAGGTACAGACCTGGTGGATAACTTTTCCTTTTCAGAAGGGACCATCAAAGGACCATTGTAACTCAGTTTGCTTCTAATTGGACTTATAGTTACTGAGGAGAGGATCTTAAAACTATGTGTCCTGCTGGCAGCCATATTGGAAAAGATTTGGACTTCTAGATGCCCTTTTAGGAAGTGACCATGTAAGGAGAATTGTGACTACCATTAGTTTGGCTCTAATTGGAGTTTTAGTCTCTGAGAAGATCTCAGATGTTAAACTATGTTCCATGTTGGCTGCCATTTTTAATGAGGTATGAATGTGCGGATACTTTTTTGAAAGGGGACATGTAAAGAACCATTGTGTTAATGTTTGGTTCTATTTGTACTTGTAGTTTCTGGGAAGATCTTTGAATGTGTTTTCAATAGGGTCCAATGTTAAACTATGCTTCCCACTTGTGGACATCTTGGGTTGGGTGCAGACCAAAATATAAATTCATTATCTACTGTCACTAAATGTCAAAGGAGAGCATTAAAAACATACAATGTGACCTTCCATTTTTGGCTAGCAGCTTAGCAGGAACACTTATTTTGATATCAAAACAAATAAATATAAGATTACCAAAATTACAACATCATACCACTATTAAGTACTGCTGCTGCAGTATGGATTGGCTGTTTTAAAGTAATAAACATGGCAATGCTTGAAAACTTGCTTTATTTTTCATAAAAGTACAAATGCACGTATCAATACATAATCTTTGCAAAAAATAAAATTTTTGAAGGTGAGAAATAAGAATCTTTTATAAATGAGAAAAAGAATTATTAGTTATGAAAGACATTAAAAGGACTATGAGATTCATGGAGATAGATTATTTCATGTAGATGTATATGTTTCTTAAATGTTTTGTCTTTTGTTAACACATTTCTTCATTGGCATAGACCATAAGACCATGTAAAATTAATTAATTGGTTCTCGGGCCATTTTTCATTAAAACTGATGAGGGAGGGAGGTGATTTTTTTTTATCTTTTTATTTACCAAAAAAATAGATGAGGCAGCTTTTTACATTGTAAAAACCACCAAAAATGTAGTGAAGGCGGTGATTTATTTTTTTTTTATTTTAATGAAATTGCAAAAATAGGGTCAATGATGTGCTTACAAGCCTCCAACTAGATGAGGAAGGGCTTGAGAACCAATAATTTTTTTTTTCATGGGCTAAATAGGTTGACCTTTATTTAGTAACCTTAAACATGGAATTCTTAATACAAGAAAAGGATCATCCACCTTGAGGAGACATGTCATGAATTTAATGCTTTTTGTTTTGACCATGATATTTTGAACTTTAAATTCATTGAAATTATCATTCTACATTATGCTTTTTTCTGTATCTTGTTACTTGAAGATTATACTTAAGGGGATACGATACAGTACCAAGGGCAGATAATAACATCGCCGGATCTGGAATGTTGTTTTCGCGACGTCACAGATTAGAGCGCGACGTCATAAATCACCGGACTTCGCGAATTACGGACAGGTTACTGTCTGTGAAAGCATGTAAAATAAATCTATGATAAAATCAATGTGTATACTAGTAAATACGAATTGCTCATAAAGAAATAAGGAACGTGGCAGCTCAAGATTAGACATGCTTCTCAAATTGAAACATGATAGCAAAAATCTCCTTTCGGCATCGTTTCCAATAGAATCATTTTTTCCCAACGGCAACATTAACAATAGAATCAATTTTCAGGGCAATTTCACGGCATTTTACGATTTGAATTTTTCAGGGGATGCTTTGAAAATTCAATTAAAAATCCCGTGAAAATACTTTCACGGGTTAAATACAAAATGCTGTGAAAATGTATTATCAGTAAATAATAGGCGAGAGTATGATATTGAAGCATGCGTGATAATTATTTATCTTTAAATGAGGGTCGGTATGATCTTTTTCGGGAAAACAGGAAAGGCCAATTATTTCACAGAGAATTCGGGAAAAAAAGCAATTATCAGGAATGGAATTCGGTCAATTTTATTTTTCGGGATGACTGAGGAATCGTACTTTTTTCTGGGAAAATCGGGATCAAAACCCTCATACCCACCCCCTTAAATTAAACCAACACAAGATACAATGAATTCTAATTTTTTTTTCATTAAAGGTCACTCTTTATTGATCTATGTACTCGAACAGCGGCATAAGGGAAATCATCACAAAGTCACTAGAAGGGTCGAGTTGTATTCGACTGATCTTTGTGAATATCTTCAGACGCAAGTAATCATTAATCACAGGATCAATTCTCTGTTCTGCTTGATGTCTTTTATATTTCCTGTTTAATGAAATTGAATTCTGTTCTATTTTTTGCAACACTAATAAGTTTACGTTTTTCCTAGCAAAATATAATGTAACGTCATTTCGCGCCAAAACCGGGAATGCTCATTTGTTGTGATAAAAAATGCCAGTTTTCTCTCTGTAGCTTTAAATTAAGCACATGGACCCCCATTTTTCCAAGCGAATTTTGGAAGAGTGATGTTTTACGGAGATCTCTGGGAATTATGAAGAAAAAATCAGTTCACAATTTTTTTCTATGTGAAATTTTACTTACAAGAAATGAACAATTTTTCTGTAAATATGAACATAAATGTCAATTTCGAACCACAAATGTTGAAATTTTCTTTTAAAATGTATACTTACTTTCTTTAGAAATATCTCAGGAAACTGTAGAAAAAAACCGGAAGCAATTAGCTTAATTCGTTCAAAAGATATGACATTTTACATATTGTTGTAAAAATACAATTTTTATGCAATATTTTGGAAAATGGGCAATTTTGAATCGCAATTATCTCGAAAACGAAATCATGAAGGTATATTTTTCTTTGCAGATTTGGAAAGAGCATATTCAAATTGCCTTAATTTCAAAATTTCACGAAAAAATCAGTTCAGGATCTTTACTGTATCGTATCCCCTTAAAACTTTGACCATGAATACTATATTTAAATTAAAATGGATAAACCTGTTCTGTTTCCATCAGAAACAAATATGGTAATTAGAGTGATTTTGATGAATATACATAGAGGCAAAAAAGATAGTGACTTTAAAATATAATTCTTAAAAAAAGTCTGAATTTCCCCTTCACAAGCAATATGGTAAAACATGTCAGGCATAATTTTTCATTTTCAAGTAAGTGAGGACTGACCCTACATAAGAAAAAACAACAACAACAGAAATGCAGGAGAAATAAATAATAAAGTTACCGTACATAAACAATTGTAGCAAAGTCACTAAAGCATGAAATATAGGTCAAAGAAAATTGTTGTCAAGCATGTTAAGTTTTTAAGATCCATTTGGTTACTGATGTAAAGTTAAAGGCATGAAAATAAATTAAATTTCAGGAAAATTTATGTATAAATGTTTTCAATATTTTAAATGGAATGTCTAAAACAATGGTTTCTAATAATGAAAGACATGAGAAAAGAATTAATAAAAAATATTAAAACATTTACTAAGTTACACAAACGTAAGATGTGGCTGACAGAAAGCAGATTTATTGAAATTGTGAAGTACCATGGCTAAAATAAAATAACTCAGTTACAAATCAAACAAGAGTAAAAAATTATTTTGAGTCTTTTAGAAGCCTTCTAGAAATCAAGTACATGTACTACCATATCAAAGTGAAATTCTGTATAAAATTTTTTAAATCATTCATCCTAACTGCCTATAATTGAATTTTTTGACACCCCCCCCCAAAAAAAAATACTGAAATTAAGTATGAAAAGCAATGAAAACCAATGATACCTAAAACAAGCCAAAATTGCAGGTACATGTATGTTATCAAACTAGCTGATCAATCTCTTAACTGTTCCAGCCTCCAAAGTCTGTTGTAATAATTCTCTTGGTGCTTATAACATATTTTACAAATATATATAAATATTTCTAAATCAATTGGATTTCTGCATTAAATACACAGACAATTTGTTAAGTAGCAAATCAGATACACTTCTACAAGTTGTCTCCCCTGT
Source organism: Modiolus philippinarum (assembly GCA_002080025.1). Taxonomy (NCBI): domain Eukaryota; kingdom Metazoa; phylum Mollusca; class Bivalvia; order Mytilida; family Modiolidae; genus Modiolus; species Modiolus philippinarum. The sequence continues at coordinate 244,001 of MJUU01069984.1, forward strand.
ACAATATTACAATATAAAAGATACAAAACATTTTACAAAATTGAAATAGTTAACACTTTGCATAGAACATCTGAATAAAAAATCTAAGCTATATTTTGAAAATAAATAATATGAATAAACAACATTTAAAAAAAAATAAGAAATATTACACTTCAAAAACAACACTACATAATCATAAAATTACACAAAATTAAGTTTTAAAATATTTTATAATTTATAGAGGTGTCTAATTAAGACAAATGATTAATGAAATTTCAGAATGTAGGAAGCATGAAAAGCAAAGAATACAAAATTTCTTTGACAAAACAAAAAATAGTAATGGTACATGATAACCTGCCACGTTTCACCAAATTTTATTTTTAAGGGGACATAACTGCAGCACCCATTAGACCTCTGAAGCTAAAATCAAACTTGACCTGTGTTTTGTCATACTAAGTTTGAAGACATTATTTTATTTCATTCACATGTTTACAGTCTGTAACTCTAAAATTAACAAAATTGCAAAGTTTAAAGGGGCATAACTCAAGAACCCCTTGAACCCCTGAACACCAAGTCAAACTAGGTTTGACTTTTGTAGTAAACAACATAAATAAACATGTATTAAGTTTGGAGACAGTATGGTATTTGGTTTACAAATTATCAGTCAGAAACCCTAAAATTCACAATATTTGGTAAACAACTTACATACCAAATTTGAAGATCCTATGTTATTTTGTTCATATAGTTCCCTAAAATTCACAAAACCTCAAAGTTTCATGGGTATGACCACAGACATCCTTGGAGATCTGAACCCATAATCAAACCTGACCTGTGTTTTATGGTAAACAATTTACATACCAAAATTTGAAGAGCATTATGTTGTTCCCTTCAAAATTTATCAGTCAGAATTCACAAAATTTCAAGGGGGCATAACTTCAGAACCCCTGAGACCTCTGAACAAAATCGGTCTTGATCTGTGTTTTGTGATAATCAACTTACATCTGGAGTTTGGAGACTGTATGTTGTTCTGTTCAAAAGTTATCAGTAAGAAACACCAAAATTAACAAAATTTTCAAGGGGCAAAACTGCAGGACCCCTTGGACCTCTGACTTGGTCGGCATTTTATGGTAAACAACTTACATACAAAGTTTGAAGACAGAATGTTATTTCATTCACAAGTTATCAGTCGGAAATCATTACGGGACTGACAGACAGATAGACCGACCGTTATCACATAATACCTCTCTACTACATGTGGTAGGGTGTAAAAAGCTGTGAACAAGATACATACTTTACTAATAGTAGAGGTATTTTTATGTATAATATCCAGTTATTATCAGATGAAGGATCCATGTACTTGTTGACCTGATATATCAAAAATCTTTTGATACATTCATCTGTTCTTTCTTCATTGGGTATGTAGAAAAATTTTGCACTAAAACAAGATGAAATCTATCAATTAGGGTTGCAGATTGTTTTTTGAATCTTTGTTGATATTTTAACACAAGATTTTCAAAACCAATGTTCATATGACGAAAAAACTTGGATTTTATGGGCAAATTTTCAGTCTGAGAACCTAGTCCTTTTAGTCCTCTGACTTTTTTCTTTCCAAGAAAAACACAGGATTACTATCTCAAAATAAATTCTAAGCTTTAAAGGCTTAGGATCACAATCCCAAAACAAATGCTTAGCTGTAAAGACTTTGGATCAGTATCCCAAAGTTCTTAATCCTCTAACCCTTTTCTTTCCAAAAAAAGACACAGGATCACTATCTCAAAATAAATTCTAAGCTTTAAAGGCTTAAAATTACAATCCCAAAGTCCTTAAGCTTTATTTTGTGTCTGGTACATCCAACAGAAATTACAAGAGAATTAGTTCACTAGATACTTTACATTATCACAAAAACATGAATACATTGCATGAAAGATTATTTCTAAGCATTAAATGAACCAAATATTTATGATTTAAACCCTGTACTATAAATAAGCGAAAAAGATATAATAGATTAAAAGGTTTTTGTCCTTATACACTCATTGCTTAAATTATCAAAATATACTCAATCTTAAAATTTGATCAAAACATATTTTAAAATAGCTTTCATAATTTCAGAAAATTGTACACCTGATCCTTATAAAGGCACAATTTCTCAAACAATTATAAGCCTCACTTTACTACACATGTACCATAGTAAAACAATAATCATTAATTTACAGTAAAGCCTTCCATATCAATACAATAACTATCAATATACAGAGAAACCAAGTTAAAATGTCATTTGTGTCTTACTTTCTGCAGTATACTACTTATGTTTTAATTACATGTTCTTCATACATTTGCCTTAACCTATGAAATATTTTTGGAGGAAAAAATGATTGAATAGTGAAACCTACTTAAATGTAGCCCCTTTGGTACTAAACATAGTTTTGTTAGTAAAAACAGGTCACACAAAGGGGCACAAAAAGGGAACTGTCGATCAAGAGCAGATAACACAGCAGTTCCTATAGTGAACTGCCGAAATTGATCAGGAAACATAGGTTTTACAGCACATAAATATATATATATAAAATCTCTTAAAAACATGTTAAAAATATTGATCACAGTCATACTTATGTAAACAATACTTGTACAAAAGCCTTGGTTAAAATTCTGTATCACAGGCAACATGGTAATGGATTTCTCAAATATACAAGTAACAAAGAAAATCAAAATGTTAAAGATATCTTTCATTTTAAACGCTGGAATAAAATGCTTTATAAAAGCAACAATACTGAATATTGTACAGAAGCCAGCTTCAATACAAGTCAAAAACAACACTTAGATTGGTAAAATGTATACTATGCATCTACTATCAATAATTACAATACAAAGAGGAATTCTTAATTCTAATGCACTTATGTTTGAAATGATTGGATGGATTCAAAATTTTCATTGGGAAAAAATCCACGATTTTCTGTTGGAACCAATAGCAATGAAATAGTGCACAGGCATACCAAACTTCTTGTGAATTTATAAATTGATCTATATTGTTCCTTTTCAGATTTTCTTTAGAATAGAGATACCCAAACTGTATTTTAGTATCTTAAAGAGCAATCATTAGTTTTCCAGCTCTAGTGATGTGTCGCCAAAAAACTCTATTTGCAACAGTAAAATCTACACTTTAACACTCAGATCCTACAGTATGTTTTCTCTTAGTTATTAAGCATGAAAAATATTTCTATATACAATAGCTGTAAATATCAGCATTTATCTTAAAGACTTACAAATAGATCAAAGTATAACTTGTTAAATTACTGCTATAAAAATGCACTTGTTTGTAAAAAAGACAAAATAACACAGCAACAATTATTTCTACAAAAATACAAACGCAAAATGCATGTATATCAAATCTTAAGATATATTTCATCTTTATCGAATATATAACATTGAAATGATAGTGACTTACATGGAGAACTTGTGAATATTTTTGGAAAACATTTTATCTACATACACAGACCCTTAAAAATAAATTATACCTGTGTGTGTCTACAATCATGGGACCAACAGAGTTAGAGTCCTACAATGTGTAATTATAAAAATTAATTTTCCTCTATGGAACTTCAGTGCTATAATTTGAATGACAAACAATAATGCATGTTTACTATTCAAATAGCAAGTATCACACATCAACCTTCTTCTGAATGTGCAAGCCAAAATGGCAAGCTTAGGTTTTTGTCATTTTTTCATACTTATTAATATTTAACATTGTTTTAAATTGTCTCATCAATATAAGTGTATCAAAAACATCAAGTCAATAAATTAAGTTAGTCAATAAATATCTTCAAAAAAATTTTCAAAGGCCATTTCTTAAAAAATTGGGGAAAAGAAATTGAATAATTTCCTACTTCGATTTGAGTAAGTGTATCTTTTACAGATTGAACACTTAAGTTAAAACTAAACACATTAGTGATAGGACTTCTAAAAGCCATTAGAAATCAATTTGAGGACATATGATCCCCATTTTACATAACATGATGTTGACTAGATGTAGAAAGTTTAAATGGAATATAAAAGAATGGCCAATTTTCAGGTTTCTGATATATGTCAGATTTTCAAACTTCTTTGATTTTATCCATCAGAATGTGTAAAAAAATTTTGCACTTCTATCCCCATTTTTCTTTTCAAAAGGTGATTATGTACATATTTAACATTTCGGTAAAATTGGGTGAAATTCTTAATTTTTCTTTATTGTGTTTCGAAGGTTTATAGTCTCAATGAAGAATCTAGAGAAATCTAGCTTCTTATCAAAATTTCCAAAGTTTGTATCTCAAAAACAGGCATACTGACCTCTCAATATTTTTGCTTAAAATTATCTTTTGTCAGTATTCTTACAAATTAAATATAAAATGTTAGTTTCAATATCTCAATATCGTATAATATCTTAAACTTCAGGAATGACCATCCTTTATCCCCCCCCCCCCCCATGAAAATGTTATTTTGTTGTTATTCAGTTATCAAATAACCAGTCCCTGAGAAGATTTTGAAAAGTGAATATAAGAAATATAAAATTCAAGATCTTTACATTCATGGTATAGGGTCTGTAAGTCTCGTCATGTGACAGCGAGAAATCACGATAAAATTGCAATTTAAAAACGTTTCCCGCCAAAAGATGACGTTTTAGGATTATGACGTTCAAATTTTTTGCTTGACACGTCATATGTTTTTGTTAAAAATGCAATTTCCGGGTACAGATTATGTACCCGGAAGTTCCAAAATTGAACAAGACTTACAGACCCTATTTAGTGTATAGTATAAGCTGTCTTTAATTGTTTGACACTTTGATGAGTGCTTTTTCTAACAGAATCTGTCTCTTCAAAATTAATTCAATAACAGTGGAACTTTAGCACCCGAAATTCATCAGTACAAAGGGTGCAGGAGGAACAAAAGTTCTAAATTGTATTGATTTAGTCTATATTTTTTTCTCTTGTTAAAAAACATGGACTTCATTTTTTTCTCTATCTCATTATAAAACACAGATTTTAGTACATTTTTCACAACCAATTTTGCATACAATTACTTCTTTGTGTAGTGACTATCACCTTTACTTCCCATATATTGTGTCCATTTCTGCTTCTCTATAGATAGAATGTCAATAACAGAGAGATCTTTATCTTCTGGACTGGACGTAAATGTATACTCCACATCTGCCGTTACTGTGTTCTCTGTATCCTTCAACAAAGGGTCCAGACTAACTTTCTTGACATACATCCAAAACACTGACTCGGTATAGCTATAACCACTGTCCACTTTTTCACCAAGTAGTCCAACTATAGTGACAAGGTCTAAAACACCGTCCCCGTCTACATCACCTATGGCAGCTGAAACCAGGAAAAAAATGCTAGTTTTGTCGCAGATTATTTTTTATGCAATATCATATATTTTTTACATCTTTTTTTAAAGAATGCTATGGTGTAAGGACTTTAAATCACAAAGTACTGGTACCTCAAAGTCACTGTAAATACTGTAGAAGTACTTTTATTCGTGGACATCAATTTTCGTTGTTTTCATATTTATCACTATTTCGTGGGTAATTAAATTCGTGGTTTAACCCTACCACTGGCTTTTGCTAGTGCTGGTACCAAATCCGGCTATCCCATTAATGTTTATCTCTTGTTTTCATTATTGTTTTTCTGGTGCAGTTTGCTTGTAAATTGTGGCATGTGATTGTAGTTCCTGGCCATTGTAGGTGTTTTCTGTTATCCTGTTTTTGTAATTTTCAAATTCAATGCATTAAAATGGATTTTGTTGGGAACTTAATTTCGTGGTTTAAGCGAACCACGAAATCCACAAAAATTGGAACCTCACGAACAATAGTACTTTCACAGTAATTCATGTAACATAAAAATGCATGGGTGTTCCATGGAACACATGTGTCGCCTGCACTATATATTTTAAGAATTCCAGTTTTGTTATATAATGACAAAGTCCAATGATAATCAGAAATAAAGGGCTACGCCGAGCGCAGCATGATACGACCGCAGCATGTCGACCACTGAAATTTTAACAAAAGTAGTTCAAAGTTAATGTGGACACAGTAAAGAGATTGACACAGTAATTAGATGGACACAAAAAGAAGATTGACACAGTTATTAGCTAGGAACAAAACAGGGAAAAATTCAACCCTTTTGATCTATGCAAAATATGTACTATCAACTAAAACTTTACATCCATAGAAATTCAACAACAAAAAAATTCCATCGAAATCTGATGAAAAATAAATTTTGACATATTAAGAAAAATTGCAATTTTGGCCCCTTTGGCCCCTTGTAGCATGGAAACGGTAAGAGCCACGCCAAATCCGTTGCCATACCCCTGAAAGCTTAGATCAAGAGGAATCCAAAGAAAAAAATCCCATTGAAATCCGATGAAAAATAAAGAGTTGACACATTTAGAAAAATTGCAATTTTGGCTCCTTTGACCCCTTGTAGCTCGGAAACCGTAAGACCTACACAAAATCCGTTTTGCATATTACTGAAAGCTTAGATCAAGACGAATCCAAAGAAAAAAATCCCATCGAAATCCGATGAAAAATAAAAATTCTACATAATCCGCAAATTCGCAATTTTGGCCC
>MJUU01069984.1:253814-270134 GCA_002080025.1 Modiolus philippinarum
ATTGAAATTTTAGTCTATTTTTAGCAACTGTGACCTTGACCTTGGGGGTACCAACCTGGAAATCGATAGGGTTCTGTCTTGGGTGATAAGTAAGCATGTGACCAAGTTTGGTTTTGATCAGATGCAGGATACTCAAGTTATCATCCGGAAACCAAAAAGATGGACGTACGGACGTACGGACCTACGTACGTACGGACGTACGGATCAGGGTAAACCTTAATGCCCCCGACCGCCTAGCGGCGGGGGCATCAAAATATAAATGAAAAACAAAATGCACGGTGCACATCTGCAATGTATATTGAAGCATTCTTGCACATTTGGTTGGAAAGTACCAAGTAGTCTAGGAGGAGTTGCAGATAATGGAGGTATATATATACCTTATATAGCCATGACTCCAATAAGCTAAAATGACAAAGTCCAAACATTGCTAGAAAATCTGAAAAAAATCAAAATTAATCAAAAACTAAATGTATGGTGCACATCTGCAATATATATTGAAGCATTCTTGCAAGTTTGGTTGGAAAGTACCAAGCAGTCTAGGAGGAGTTGCGGATAATGGAGGTATACCCTATGACTCAAATAAGCTAAAATGACAAAGTCCAAATATAGCTTCAAAATCTGGAAAAACGTAAATAAAGAAAAACTAAATGCATGATGCACATCTACAATACAAACTGAAGCATTCCTGCAAGTTTCATTGGAAAGGACCCAGTAGTTTAGGAGGCGATGTGGATAATGGTAAAAATTTTGGAGCCATACAGACGGACGGACGGACAGATGGACGCAAGACAACGGATAGTGATCCCTATGTTTCGATCCTGCACTAGGTGCAGGCGACACAAAAATTGTTGTCAAGTCATTACATATGGCCTTCTTTGGTATTAACATTGATTTTTTGATAGGGTCTTTGCATTTTAACTAAACACATCCTAAATTGATAAAATCTGTATTGCATGCATGGACAAGGGTTATGTATTCCGGTATATGCATGAAATCATTATGCTTAACTCCTCACGGGAAGGGATCTTGGTGGAAGCTGTATACTGAGGGTACATAACTTAATTTGTCAGTTGGTAATGGGTCTGGAGCTGGCATGTCAGTTAACTGCTAGTAGTCTCTTGTGNTCACAATTGACTCAGTCCTGTTGCCAACTGAATTTTACTGTTGTTACGATTGTTTTTTGATTTATCACATTGGCTATAGGGGGAAGGTTTGGGCCCAATAAAACTAGTTAACCCCGCCGCAGCAGGTTTGCGCCTGTCCTAAGCCAGGAAATTTATAAAGCCTTTGTGTGTCTTGTCTGTTTTCTAGTTATTTTAGTTTATGTTTATAGGAGTCTAGGATGATGTTTATTTCGCTGAACTTTATTACTCTTTATTTAGGGGCCTACTCGGATCCGACCTGCCGTTGGGTGTGGGATTTCCTCACCATTCATTGAAGATCTTATGGTGGCTTTGAGTTGTTATAACTCCCCTTTGGGTCGTTGTCTCTTTGACACATTCCCCATTTCCCTTCTTTTTTCCATGTAACATAAAAATTGTCATCTTTATTATTTAAGGGGGTAGACCTGGGTAGGCCTAAAATTTTCCCCTCATTTAATTTTCTTAATATTTTCAGTATTAAAACTACACATGTTAATGTCCACTTTTAGCAATTTTCAACAATTTTTACCATCCCGTTTTTTGTCTAGTGGTCATCAAAGATACCCTGTTTCCTCATATTATTTGGTCCGTTCAGGACTTGATTGTGGTGTATAAAATTGGCTCTAATTAAGTTTGTATTTGATTTAGAATTATTTCAAATGCAATTTTTTTTAGTTTAGACATGTGTGAAAGTAAGCATGGATAATGATAGTAAATTTAACTAGTTTGAACTGAAATAAATGGGTGTTCTGAATAGTATAGGCTGAATTTTTTACTCTATTTTGATCACTTTCAAACACCTATTGTAAAAAATCCTGTCGTTTAATTTTCACCAAAAACTGAAATTAGAAAGAAAACTAGTAGATGTAAGATATATTAAAATATTAGAAAATTCTACTGTCCTATTTTTTCTTAATTTAGAATAAAGTGGATAAAAATCAATAAAATTGCTGAATCTGTACTATAAATTACCTCCCTTGGAAGAAATCTGACTTTTACATATTTTCATTATCTTTGGACAGCCTTGCAAAAATGTGAGGTAAAATGCACTCATTATAAATAACTTTATATTGGGTATTTGTTTTCATGACAAAGTGAATATTTATTTGTTGTGTGAAAATTTTTTACAATTTTAAAATTTTGATCATACCTATTGCAATAATTCTATTTGCTTGTGTAAGTACTAAAAAAGTGAAAAACAGAGTTATCTCCTCCTATCCCAGGTCTACCCCCTTAAACTAGATCAATCTGGATTTGTAGATTGTACAATGGAATTATTCACTAATGGAAGTAGCAAACATTTGTGTATACAATGTACTACACTACCTCTTTTTATTGTTCATTCAAAGTACAGTATCATGATTATTTTGCATGCATTCCTAAATGACATACAACTTGCCTGCAAATATTTATTGGGCATGCATCTTATGTCTGTATTTTTAATTCTAGCTCAAAGACGATCATGTGGGAAAACCCATCACTGGATCCTTTTTGCTACTTTATCTGATTTGCACTTTGTAATGTATCAGAAATTAATGTAGATTGATCAGGTGTACTTTAAATATTTTGTAGCATAGTTTATAGTTGTTATTTCTTGTAAAGCATACATCTACAAAATTATTTTTCAATCCATCAAACAAGGTCACTTTTTATTTACAATACATTGTACACCATAAACCCCCTTTAGGACCTGAATTGTTTCTTGTAGAATTTGCTAAAGGACTTCAAGACATAACATACAGCAATAGCATTATAAACACTTTGATAGTTACATACTGTAAGCGTGGAAATTTTCACGTGGGGATAATTGTCGCTTATTTTGCATTTGAATTTTTACGCGAATATAACCTCCATGCGAATACTTCTAATAACAAACGTTTTACAATCAAATTTCAAAGATACGCAAATATTACAGCCACGAGAAAGGTTCTGGTATGACACTTCGCAAAATTAACCCACAGCGGAAATGACTACATTTACAGTAATTTTCCATGTATTAGATTTGACACCTATTCAGAAATGTGTCTTTTTTAATGTGATGTATAATGACAGAAATAACAAAAGATTACCTGTGGTTCTGTCATCAGGCATAATAACAATACACATCTCTACATCTGGTCCAATCTTGTCATGACTGGGGGTAGCTGAAATAATGTTAAATAATTAGGTGCAATGTGCAGCATATAAGATTTTACTATACTTTAAAAATACACCAAAGACTCTCTTTGCTTGATTATAAGTTAGACAAGTGTTGGGTATAAAAAGGTTAGAATTGTATAAATTCTACTAAAAGCTCTGGACACAAATATGTATGAGATATGGTTTCCACCAGTATCATTATACATTGTACTCTAGGTGCAGCTTCTATCTGCTTGATGGTATGTATGCGTAGTTCTATCTGTACGTTATTGACCGGTACTAATTTTTACATGTACAAGTATTTCCCAGTTACAACAAAAGACTGACATACATATAGATAAAAGGGAAATTCAGGTGCAACACTAACACTTGCAAAAGGAGGCTACCACATTCACTTGCTGTCTTTTGCATGTTGTGTAGATTGTTTTAAGTGTATTTTTTGTATTTGTGTTCTTAGATGGTGTTGTTAAAAGAGCATGTGATGATTAAGTTTTTGTATCAGCTTGTCTTTCTTATTGCATATCTATAATCCATTTATGATAATACATGACTGTAAATTTTTTCCTAGCATTATAGTATGTTCAGACAACACACTCAGTTCTATAATATTGTGAAACAGCTTACATGTTAAGACATCAAAAAGTTCAAGTTTTTGTATTTCTAAGCTCAAAAGTAACTTCTACAAGTATGGTGACAACTTTCTGTTATTTTTCATAAAATTATATTATAGGATCCATCAAAACAAAAGGATCTTAAGTCTTGTCCAATTTTGACACTTTTTTGTAATATGCATTCAAATCTGGATACATTTTCACTGCAAACATGACACAATAAAGTAAATATGTGAACAACACAATTCTATGAAATCTTCAGTTGAAAAATTTTCAAATAAATCGTATAGAGTATAAGTTTGTCTGTCTAACATCACAAACATGTTAGCCCCATGTGCACAAAATTCAAACACAACCTCATGAACTTTTGTCCTTAATGATATATAGTTATATATACATTTGTCATTGATGTGGTGAAATATGCCCTGGTGAATCCAAATACAAGAATTAGCAAATGGCCTATTGAAAGACATTTTGAACATGATAAGACTTCAAGACACTATACACAGGCTAACACACATATTACTTACTGTAATTCAGGGACGGTAGCCCTGTCTCTGGACAAATACACATATTACTTACTGTAATTCAGGAACTGTGGCCCTGTTTCTGTTATTTTGATTGGATTACTTGCTGTTGTTCTGTCGAACATCAACACTTCACTTCTGATGTCAATATCATCTGTACAGAGAAAATGTCGACTGTTGTAATCTCTATACACTTCTTCAACTGAAAAAAAGATTACATAGTGAAAATTATGGAGAAATTTGGAACTTTTTTTCACTAATTTCTAGCAAATTTAACCAACGGCTGACCGGTGTGATAAAAGTATTTCTCATCTCTAGAGAGAGAACAACTCAGGTTAAATTTCCTGCCAAATCTATTCAGAACATGGTGTTTTACATTATGTCATAAGGGAAACATTTTCAACAACTTAAACATGTTAATTTTGAAATTTCTCATATCTTGTTAAATAAAACTTCAAATGTTTAAAAACTTGTCAAGCCTTGTATTCAAACATTCACAAAATTTATTTAACTTGATGTGAGAAATTCCATAATAAATGTAATTCTTGTTGTAGAAACTATATATTTTTTATTGGAAACTAAACAAACTGTGAGCAAAGCTCACTAAGATACACTTGATTCCAGAGACTAACTAGAAAAACTGTGAGCAAAGATCACTAATAAATACCCCCACAACCCCATTTGATTCCAGAAATTATAAAATCAATCAAATCAAATTCTGAAATAGGAGGTACACATCTTCATTATGTCATGAATACTGTGCTAAAGATTCATGAAAATCTATTCAGTGGTTCAGGAGGAGTAGCGGATAAGAGATGTGTACCCCCTTGTAATGTAGTGGCTAAGTCCATGTTTTGCTATGGGAAACCCAAAAATCAATCAAATCAAATTCTGATATAGGAGGTGCACATCTACATTATGTCATAAAGACTGTGTTAAAGTTTCATGAAAATCTGTTCACTGGTTCAGGAGGAGTAGCGGATAAGAGATGGGTACCCCCTGGTAATGTTATGGCTAAGTCCATGTTTTGCTATGGGAAACCCCAAAAATCAATCAAATCAAATTCTGAAATAGGAGGTGCACATCTAAATTATGTCATAAAGACTGTGTTTAAGTTTCATCAAAATCTATTCAGTGGTTCCAATATGGAATATATATGGTCGGCATGTGTTGTCTTTTGACCAATCAACACTTCAGAAATTTCTAGGAAATACAACTAGTCCATATAAAGATTTTCCAAAAAATTGGGGTTCATGCGGCTCATCTTTGAGTAAATCAGTGCTGAAAAAAGGTCTGATAATTTTGGGGGAAATATCTTCATTCACTACTTTTGCCCCCCCCCCAAAAAAAATAGATTTTAGTCATAAATATAAAAGGAAATATATATCATATAATTCCAGTTCACTATTGTTGGGGTAAATTTATTATAATACATTTGTTTTTATCATCTACCAATCATATGTAATGTTACGCATAATTCTGAATTTCATCTTGGGGTGAAAAAAATAGATGCATTCCAAATATCATGAATTGGGAACTTGTAACCTACAAATCTGTAGTGGGATATATGAGTCTTATAGACATATTTTCTTATCAACAGACATTAATCAGAAATTCAATAGATATAAGAAATGAATCTAAAATTTAAATAAGGGTAATACATACATGACTCATTGTGTTTATAATGACTCTGTACTGGTTTTTCATGTCTTTTTTTTCTCTGTTAAAAAAGAATTAATTAATATAATAGCATTGAGTATGTGTACAACATATACATTTCCCTATGTTGGTGGCCATAAAGCTACAACAGAACTAAAACAAATACAGATATAAATAGTGATTACTTTCATAAAGACTGATACAATTACTTTAACAACTTCCCTTGTATAAAACATGTCAAACAAATCACCATAAAATTTATGCAATTTTTTTTCTACTGGCATAAAAAATGTCATAAAAAAAATCTTAAAGACTTGCATTAAATTTGGAGATTTGCACAGTGATTGGTACTCAAACAAAGCACAATGTTTTATCATACTGAAAAATTTTGAGTGTTTGGAATGTCAAAAATATTCCTAGACAGCAGTATAACATGGGTAGGGAGCAGTCATTAACTATAGATCATCTTTTCCCTTGTTTGCTATTTTTTGTTCTGCAATCATGCTTTTCTACACAGATAAAGCCCTGTGTATATGCCCAAGCTGTTTACGATACAAATACAGTCTGCTGATTCCCTGGTGTTTTTACAAAACAGTGGTTTGCATTTTTATGTGGTTTACTGCCTGGAATTTTATTTTTTCTATTAGGACATAGCTGTATAATGTATCTTCCATTTAGATCAAATACAAAATTTGTTCAGTTGGATAAAAATATTTTTGTATTGTCTCTGATATTTGATGAAAGTCTTGATCTTGTGTTTTTAGTAAACTACAACACAAATCATTAAATCAATGTATCGCACATACCAGAGGCTCCCTGGAGCCTATATCGCTCACCTGGCTTTCAGTTGCCACAATCAAGCTAACATTGTAAATTATGCAGCTGAACTTCAGTCTCTCAAACTTTGGTAGAGCAAACATCACCATTANCTTGGACTCTATTTTAAGTCTGATCATGTTTTACTATACTTCTTTGTTGGGCTTTTTTGACAAAAATTGTCTTGCTAAGGACCACTTTCGACACCAGTTTTGAAATCGAAACATCATTTGGTAAATGGCAGTCAACAACAATTTTTAACACCATATCTTTAAGTTACGACATCAATTTCTATTTGGAAACCAAATTTCATTGAAACCGGACAATGTTGAATTTTCCCACCTTTTTGCAACCATTTTGAAAATGGCGGTCAATGAACAATTTTCAACACCGGTTTTGAAGTCGCAACATCAATATCTATTTGGAAACCAAATTTTATTGAAATCTAACAATGTTGAATATTCCCACCTTTTTTTGGCGGCCATTTTGAAAATGGCGGTCAACCAATAATTTTCAACACCAGTTTTGAAGCTGCCACAGCATTGCAAACATTTTATCAATTTACACTTACCGGTAACCTTCATCTCTTGTAGTTTTGGAATTAAAGACGAAAAATATGAAAATTTTGAAAATTCTGTGAAAAAAGGGCAATAACTCCTACAAGGGTTTTTGGATTATCTTCAAAATTTCAGGGTGGGTAGATCTTGACATGCTGAACATTTTTGCAATGTAAAGTTGACTTCTATCTCTTATAGTTTTTCTGATAAAAAATTAATAAAGTTAAAATTTTGAAAATTTTACGGAAAAAGGGCAACAACTCCAAGATGGGTTTTCAGATTTTCTTCAAAATTGCAAGGCAGGTAGATCTTGCCATGCTGATCATTTTTACTTTTATGACAGATTTTTTATATCTGTAACGGTTTTCGAGTTATTTGCAAAAAACAGCAATTTACCCCTATTTTTAGTAACAGCGGCCATCTTGTTTGATCTATGGACTAATCGAACATAATTTTTAGACTGCATACCCTGGTGATAATGCAGGCAAAGTTTGGTTACAATTGGCTCAGGGGTTTCAGAGGAGAAGATTTTTGAAATTGTTGACAGACAGACGGACGGATGGACGGACAGACGCAAAGTGATGGCAAAAGCTCACATGGCCTTTTAGGCCAGGTGAGCTAAAAAACTGAAGTATGGCAATACTATGGTCCCAGTATACTGTTTTACAAAAGAAAAGTTCTATATTACTACATAATAACCACAATAAAACTTACCCCTGTATTTCCTAATGGTCCATGATTTCCACCATTCGTGTGACTGTCATCCTGTTAAATTATCGATAATTGTAAAATTTCAAGCATGTACTACAAACAAAATTACATGTATATACTATAAACAATATTTACATGCATGTACAATAACAATTCACAAGCATTGAGCAGAATAAACTTAACGGGGCTTTCTGCCTCAAAAAATAATGCTTTTTTTAAAAAAAAAAAATATATTGTTTGCACTAGTTAAAAAAGATTTTCTGTCCAGAAAAAAAAAAACCATAACCCCCTTCTAGTCAAATGATCGGTCCCTAAATATTTCTTTATGCGGTACATATGTGCAAGGACCACTAGATATGACTGCAAATAATAAATTAAGAATTAACATTGCCAGTTTTTCTCAAAGCATATTTTGAATATGTTGTTTTAATACAAGCTTGCAAACCTTTATAGGGCATCTAGAGCAGAGAGATGCATAATAATTTCATGTGTAAAATATCATTTTCCTTTCATTCATAATTTTTTTTTGATTGCTATCTTCATAATAATATGGAAGCTCATGACTGCAGCATAGATATCTTACAAAGAAATGGTGAAATTTCTTTCTCTAATTTCTAGCAAATTTAATCAACTTCAACTGTCATGATAAAAATAATTCTCATCTCTAGAGAGAGAAAAACTCACAAGAAATTTCCATCCATATCTATTCGGAATATAATCCTTGGTGTTTTACATTATGTTATTTAAGAAACATTTTCTACAACTTAAAAACGTTAATTATGAAATTTCTCACATCTAATTAAATAAATTTTCAAATGTTTAAAATCTTGGCAAGCCTCGATTTCAAACATTTGCAAAATTAATTTAAGTTGATGTGAGAAATTTCATAATCAATTTAGTTCTGGTTGTAGAAACTACAGTAGAAACTAAATATATAACCCACAATTGCATCGAGTGAGAAACGACATTTCTACACTAGAGAGTTAAATTTTCAAATTTTCAAACAAGAGGCTTGCCGAGCGTTTAAAATATTTGAAAATTTAACTATCGAGAGTGTAGAAATGTCGTTTCTCACGAGATACAGTTGTGGATTTTATTTCTCTAATGATTTCAAGGAGACAAAAACATGACCTTCTTTTCTGATTATTTGAAATAAAAGTGTTCTTTGAGCGTGACGTCATCAGGCATGGTCGCCTTTTTTCATGATGTCACAATGGTCAAGTCGGAAAACGGCAAACATATTTGATGTCATAACTGAATTTCATCCAATCACTTTCTGAGAACAACATTCTCTCTGGAGAGGAGAAACTATTCCTCCAACTGTTCAGGAAACGAGAAAACAGGACAGAAAACTAGAGAAACATTGATCTTTTATCGCTAAATCTCAATTATTCATACAAACCTGATGGTGAAATCTTGGAATATTAGGTAGTGGTGGTCCCTACAAAAATAGATTGAGTATGATTTGATTAACAGCCATTTCATTTGAAGTTCTACAAAACAAGTTTTATGAAACATAACAAATCTCCTACCTTCATATTAGTTCAACAGTTGGTTGCTTTTACCTCAATATTATTTTATTTCAAACCTTTGAAAAAGACTTCTAATTAGAAGAATGACAAAAGCAGCAAAGTCCCTGCACTGTATAGTTATTCATAGTATTGGAATATACAGTGGAGTTCGTTTATAATGAATTACATGGGACTCCCCATCTTATTTCGTTATAAGCATCGTTGGTTATAAGATAAATCACGTAGAATAAGAGAAATCATGTAGAATTACCAACTTCTGAAAAATAGTATTCTTAGCTTTTGTTTCAATGTCAGTGTGAAAAAAATTTCTGTACAATGTTTTAAGACGAAATTTTGAAGTATCAGGTGCACTTAATTATTTTGGTTTTATGCATTTTAAACATTTTTAGAAATTATGGATTTCCTTTGTTTGGGTTCTAGTGCTGCTGATGAGGAATTAATTTCCGAAATGGCCATACAGCTCAATAAAATTATTGCAGTTGGAGTTAACATATGTGTTATGGTCTCATTTTCATTTACTCTATATCCTTTCGTAAAATATGTATGTCGTAGTTTGCACATTTCGGTTTTGTAAAGCAATATTATTTCGTTATATCAGGTAAATTTGAATAATTAAATGTTGTTTGGGTTTAAATTGTCTGCGTTATAAGCTTGATTTTTTCATAAAAAATTCATAATAAGCCTTCAAACATATGTTGTTTAATAGTGTTGGGACCAGTGATTTTTCTTTACCTTGTTATAAGCCTGATTTCGTTATAAGCCTGTTCGTTATAAACGAACTTTCCTGTATGAAGTAGTGCTCAATAGCTCTATAACTCATCAATGCCTAACTTGAAATTATTTCCACAGGCCAAAAAATTGTTGAAAAAAAAGTTTTATAGTTAAAAGTCTAAGTATCATCAAACAGGAAGTGATGATGGACTAACTTGAAAGCATGTTACATGATCCAATTCAAAATTTCTATGCTTAAATCATTCCCACCAATACAATGTAAAAATCATACAGTAAAATTTTGTTTTTGGTATAAAATCAAAGTATTTAGAAAGAGAAAGTGGTTCCCCAACAAACTCAGAAATTGCTAACTAATTTAAACACATTTCAACATTTCCGAACTTCAGATGTTCTATCAGATAATTCCTATTCACACAAATGAAGAAATCTTTGACCAAAATTTGGTTCATAGTAAAAAAAATCTAAGTATCGTGAAAGTACTATTGTTCGTGTGGTTCAAATTTTCATGGATATTGTTCGCTAACTGTAGTTCTTAAAGAAATGATTTTTGCTGTAGAGTTTTTATGTATAGAATATGAAACCATGAATTTAAGTACGAATGAAATAGTGAAAACCACAAAAACTGAGGTCAACAAATAAAAGTACTTCCTCTGTCTCCCCACACAGGAACTGGTGGCTCAATAAACAGAAGACAACTCATCATTTCAAAGCTTCAAAGAAATACAAGTAAAAAAAATCTTAGACGTAGAAAAAAAAACATTTTAACCAAAAAATTGTCTTTTTGCCTAATTTTGACATTACATTCATAAAAAAAAAAAAAAAAATCTGTAATTGTTTATATAAACTGAAAACATTAAAAAAACATTATTTATTGAGGCCAAAGTTTTTTTACCCAAAATCCATCCCAAATTCAAGAATTTCAAGGTTTTAAGAACAATATTTCCATTTTTTTTCTATTTCAAGCCATTAGTGAAATCTGAAAATTCATAAATTATATGGGCAATGGAATCCACCTTTTTTCTTTTCCTGATTGGATCACTATGTACTTACAGGTTGTTTGCAGGGTAAGTAGCTATTTATGTATGTTTAAAAATGGTTCCATGAGCACGAGTTTTTTCGGTATAATGACATCACAGAACAATACCTGATAGTGCAATGATGTCACCAACTAATAAAAATTATGCCAGGTGAATTTGATATCAAGTAGAAAATCAACATCTTTGCTTGTCATCATCAAGTTTTTTTCTATATCTCATTTAATAAGGAATCATATGTTCAGTTGAATAATATAAGTTTGTTGCCCATTTCTGTTCGGACTTGACCTGTTTGGCTTTTTTAATTCTTCATTACTCTTATAGATTACAGACAGCTTTCTCGTGTTTTAAAATATATGATAAACAGGATATAATATGAGTAAATCCATGCTGTACCAACCCTCAACCAATATAATCCCTCAGGCGAGCATTCTGGATGATATTGACATCTCGGGTTGATATAGGATGTAATACAGATTTACCCATATAATATTCTATTTAAGATTTGTCAGATGATAAAAAAAACATTTTCTGATAATGAAAAATACCAAATAATAAAATTCAAAATAAAGTTAGACATTTGTTGGTACAAATCATTTCCCTACAGGTCATCGTATAAGATAGCCAGAATAAAAATACATTTGTACAAACCTTGTCAATTCTTTCCAAGCCACTAATGTGATGGTCTGAATCGAATGATAAATGACTATCCCTGCCTCTAGCCTTGAAGACAAAGATATCTCTGTATTGTTCAGAAGTCTCTATAATGAGATCTGAGGACATCTGATACTGTGTACTGTTCATTGTTAAAATTATGGATCCATCTTTACCATCTATTATGTAATTCTGTAATATAAACAGTTCATTGTTAAAATAATGGATCCATCTTTACCATCTAATTATGTATTCTAATATGAGAACAATGGAAACCATGATGACCAGCCATATGAAAATCTCCAATAACATTATGAGCGATGTCACAACAGTCTTAAACTGTGGACACAGGATATGTCTCACCCGCCCCTTGCATCACCTTAATTTGCACACTGATCTACTGCAGCAGGAATAAAAATAAAATATAATCTTTAACTGTGTTTACAATTTCCTTGGAAAAAATGATGTGATCACTCATGCATGACTAAGGAGCCAAGGCCATCATCTGGGAGTGGAATCGGTATGTACTCCCAAGACACGACTGCATTTCAAATATCAAGTGCCTAGAACTACTGGTATAGGCTCTACAAACTGCTTGCTAAAACCTTAAAAAATCGTTCATGTGTGACTAAGGGGCCAGGGCCACCATCTGGGCATGGAATCGGTATGTACTCCCCAAAATGCAACTGCATTTCAAATATTAAGTGCCTAGGACTACTGGTATAGGCTGTACAAACTGCTTGTTAAAAACTTTAAGTGATCGTTCATGCATGACTAAGGGGCAAGGGCCACCATCCAGGCGTGGAATCGGTGTATACTCCCCAAGACGCAACTGCATATCAAATATCAAGTGCCTAGGACTACTTGTATAGGCTGTACAAACTGCTTGCTAAAAACTTAATGTGATCGTTCATGCGTGACTAAGGGGACAGGGCTACCATCCAGGCATGGAATCGGTATGTACTACCCAAGACGCAACTGCAGATCAAATATCAAATAACTACGACTACTGGTACAGGCTGTACAAACTGCTTGCTAAAAACTTAATGTGATCATTCATGCGTAACTAAGGGGCCAGGGCCACTATCCGGGCATGGAATCGGTATGTACTCCACAAGACGCAACTGCATGTCAAATATCAAGTGCCAAAAACTACTGGTATCGACTGTACAAACTGCTTGCTAAAAACTTAATGTGATCGTTCATGCATGACTAAGGGGCCAGGGCCACCATCCAGGCATGGAATCGGTATGTACTTGCCTAAAACTACTGGTATTGACTGTACAAACTGCTCGCTAAAAACTTAATGTGATCGTTCATGCGTGACTAAGGGGCCAGGGCTACCATCCGGGCATGGAATCAGTATATATTGTGAAAGTGCTATTGTTCGTGGGGTTCCAATTTTTGTGGATTTCGTGGTTTGCTTAAACCACGAAATTAAGTTCCCAACGAAATGCATTTTTCCGTACAACTTTAATGCATTGAATTTGAAACCACGAATTTATGTACCCACGAAATATATTTATGAAATGATATTTATGAAAACCACGAAAATTAAAGTACTTCCACAGTACTCCAAAAGGCGCAACTGCATATCAAATATCAAGTGCCTAGGACTACTGGTATAGGCTGTACAAACTGCTTGCTAAAAACTTAATGTGATCATTCATGCATGACTAAGGGGCCAGGGCCATAATCTAAGTAGGGATTTGAGTTGTACCCATAAAAATGCAACTGCACATCAAATACTATGGACCTACAACTAACATAAGCTTATTAATTCACAACAGTTTGCAATTGTTGCCGCCACCGCAGCCAGAAACGCTATCCCTAAGTCTCACTTCGGTGACTTTTTCGTCGCGGGGGAGAAAACAAACCACGTCATAATATGTTTTGTGCACAAAAACGTCAGTAAATCTTATGTTATGGCTGTCATTACCGTGTACAGATTATTAAATGTCACATTAGAATTATATATATAAATAATTCATGTTTGCCGGTGGTTTGTAGTCGATTTACATATGGGTGTCCATTATTTTCGTTTATTTTACCCCTTGCTCTGCTGCGCTACGCTCTGGATAAAATATTAAGGAAAATAATGGCCACCCACATGTAAATCTCCAACAAACCACCAGCGCCCATGAATTATTTCTTTATTATCATCCCCAACTTTTCTGAAGAAAATGCGGGGATATTGTTTTGGTCCTGCCAGTCCGTCTGTCCGTCCATCTGTCCATTAGATGAACCTTGTCAGTGGAACTCCTCCTACATTTTTGGATTTAGCATTTTAATTTTGTTATAGAATTGTTGTATATATGCTGCAGATGCGCATTAAGCTTTCTTATTTTTGATATTGGTCTTGGTGCAAACAAGAGGCCCAAAGATGCCAATTTTGACAGATGTGAGCATGTCACTGGAACTTCTCCTAAATTTTTGGATTTATGTATTAATTTTGTTATAAAATTGTTGCATATATGCTGCAGATGTGCAATAAGCTTTCAGGATTGTTGATATTAGTCTTGGTGCAAACAAGAGGCCCCAAGATGTCAATTAACTAATGTGAGCTTGTCCGTAGAACTCCTCCTACATTTTTGGATTCATGAATTTAATTTTGTAATTGAATAGTAGCATATAGTCTGCAGATGTGCAATAAGCTTTCAGAATTTTGATTCCGGTTCAAACTTTGGTAATTTTCCTGAAAGTGTCAAAGACTCATATTTTTAACTTTTAGTATAATCTCATATTTGTTTGGAAATGTTTAGAAAAAAATAAAGTTCTGAATACTTAGAATTCTGAAATGTGATTCCAATTTTGGTAAATATCCTGAAAGTCTCAAAAGACTTTTTGAAATTCAACCTAGCAACCATACTTTTAGAATTTGTTTCAATTAGGACAAACATTTTCATATATTGGATTCCAAAAATATTTGATTCCATTTTTGGTCAACTCTCAGAAAGTCTCGAAGACCACTTATTTTTTGGAATTCTACTTAGCAACCACACTTTAATAATTTGTTTCAATTAGGAAAAACATTTTCACCAATTGGTTCTTCCAAAATATTTGATTCCAATTTTGGTAAACTTACCTCTTATTTTGGGAATTCTTCCCAGCAAACATATATACCTGTTTTCTTTTTTAGTAAAAAAGTGATTATCCATAATTTGAAACCCAAATTGTTGAGAAAATTATGTTCAGGGTTTATAACAACTGTTTTCTGTGTCAAACAGTGAGTGAGGGGATGTGGTATGGCCATCAATTCTGATGGCAGCACTTCTAGTGTAATTCTGGAATAAAAAATTGGTTTAATGTTATAAAGTAAAGGTGTTTTATGGAACGGATGTTGCACCTGCACAACAAATTCCAAAAGCATGCAAACAAATGAAAAGAATAAAGTAAAATAAATTGTTTTATCGCTAATTTGTGCAATTTTCAATTGTTCCTGAGCAACGATAATTCTATTATCACTGCACTGTGCTGATACAAACATATTATCGTAAATCTCTATGGGACGTTAGCAACAGTGTATTAATAAGACGTCGTGTGAATTTTCGTGACATAAATAATTCCATGAAAGAAAGTGCTATATTTAACCTAAAATAATATATTTAACTAAAAGAAATATCTCGTTGGAAAAGGAGACATATATCCTATAATTTTCAATAACAGAATTAGCGATAAAAACACTATTAGTAATTAATAGTATATAATTATTATTTTCGTATATTTCTAGACTCCTGTAATTTATTCAATTTAGGTCACATGAACCTGTATATTTCTTACAGTTTTCATTAAAGTTAAGAATTGATTTTGCATATTTACCTGTGCTAAAAATAGATCAGTTTTTCATTATCATGAAATATAAAAGGGATAAAAGATGAACTGACTTTATGAATTGACTTCACATATTGACCCGGTATTAAAAATAGAACATTTAAATTGTTTTTATTAAATTGAAAGATTTTTTAAATATGATTGCTTTGTCTATTTCAAATATACAACTAGAGGCTCAGACACTGAGCCTGTATCGCTCACCTGACAAAATGCTGAACCAAGGTTTTCGATGTTCTGCATGGTGGCCATGTTTTTTATGTGAATTTCCCATAGGGCCAAAATAAACTATGTTCCGTGCTGGCAGCCATGTTTTTTATTGGATCAGAACGAAATGAGCAATCTTTGTTAAGGACCTTCAGTTCATCATTCTTGTAA